>CABEGB010000132.1:0-58138 GCA_901521435.1 Crematogaster levior
CTAGTGGCTAGATCATGGTATTAGATATGATATCTAGTCATTCAGTAATGAAATTATAATTCTGCCGTTATTTCAGCTATCCAGTGCCTTTTCTAGCCCCCTGTGCAATTGTAAAATGTTGGAATAGATAGCGCTTGAACCTTAAAAATTAACTATTGTTCAGCCATTATTATTCTAAATTTGTTAGCATTTGAAAAGTGAGGTTGCGTCATTCTTCGAACTGATATTTCTTTAATGGTTGGTAATTTATCTAGCTGCATTATATATATTCCGAGTGGAAATTTAAACTCGTTTACCACCAAAGCCATTAACTAGCTTCTGGTGTTTTGCCTAGCCCTTGGCGACCCTGATAGCCATCTGTCTGTGTTGTTGCTGCCATGTTGCCGAAAACAAAGGGCATTAGTTTTCAGCAAATTTAGAAGGTGTGTGAGTCATTTGCTTCTGGTATGATATCACATAAATTCAGCATGTGTTGCTGTCAAGTTGCTATGTATTTGGTGTTGGTTTATTGCTATACATAAAGAGCAAAATGCAAGGTGAAGAGTCATAAATTTCAGCAAAAATTTAACAGCATGTCGAAAACGGTTAAATATACGTCAAACATACAATGTAAATTCTTCTTTCTTAAAATCTATTATTTTATATATATATATATATATATATATATATGTAGTATATATACAGGGTGACCCATTTTAACTTAGGCAGCCAAATAACTCGAAAAATAAGCACACTACGAAAAAATGTTTAGAATCAAAATTTCGTCATTTCGAGGGGGACGTACAATGACGTTAAAATCAGCCCCCCACCCCTCCCCCTGGGCGGTGAGGGGGGGCAAGTTTGAAATCTTAAATGGGAACCCCTATTTTTTATTGCATATTCGGAATCTTTGGCTAAAAACACATACAATTTGTCTGAAACATTTTTCTCGATTCATGATAGATGGCGCTGTAATCGACGAAATTCAATTTCTTCGATTTCTCTTACTGAGAACCCATGCTTACGATTCTGCAATAAATTAACAATAAAAATACTACGTTTTCATTGTTAATACTCGAAATTAGTCTTAAAACAAACTTCTCATTATTTTTTATTACTCATTAATTACTTCTCAAGAAACTGCTTTTAGCCTAACCCAGGAACAACGACGTGGACGTAGCAGTTTTCTGTTCCCTTCGGGGTGCTTGATTAACGTGAGTCCCCTCGCCTCTCACAATTCGGGGTGCTTGAACGTGTGGTAACCCAGCCAGTGAAGGCAAGGTCGTGTGGTGACCCAACCAGTGAAGGCAAGGTCGTGTGGTGACCCAACCAGTTAAGGCAAGGTCGTGTGGTGACCCAACCAGTTAAGGCAAGGTCAAGTAGTGACCCAGCCAGTGAAGGCAAGGTCGTGTGGTGACCCAACCAGTTAAGGCAAGGTCAAGTAGTGACCCAGCCAGTGAAGGCAAGGTCGTGTGGTGACCCAACCAGTTAAGGCAAGATTGCATTGTTATCAGCTCTCTCCACATGGAGGAGATGCTCAAAGTGTGCACCATTATTTTCTAAGGATAACAGTAATCGACAGCGAAAGTTACGTTGTACATTTTCTAGCATTAAAGGAGTTATAGCTTCACAAGCTCTTCTTATTCTTTCCATCATATTCAATCTTGTCGTTGGAGCTTCACTATACACTGCATCTTTAACGTATCCCCATAAAAAGAAATCAAGGGGGTTCAAATCCGGTGATCTCGGAGGCCACAGAACTGGTCCAGAACTGGTCCACCCCGCTCTATCCACCGATTTGGGAACCTTTGATTCAAAAACATCCGTACAATACGAGCATAATGAGCAGGAGCACCATCTTGTTGATACCATAAATTTAGTCTAACTGCAAGGGGAACATTCTCTAGGTATGCTGGCAAATCATTTTCGAGGAATTCTAAATACATTGGACTATTAATTGGACGTTTAAAAAAATGAGGTCCAATGACTTGGCCATTGCAAATGCCTACCCATACATATAAACTCCAACGATGTTGATTAAGCACCTCACGATACCAATGTGGATTTTCTGGTGACCAATAGTGGCAATTATGCCTATTGAGACTACCATTGCTGATGAATGTTGCTTCATCACTGAAACAAACATTACTAAAAAAATCTGGATTCTGATCTAACATCTCAAGAGCCCATCTACAAAATTGTACTCTGAGTACGCAGTCGGCCTCACTTAATTCCTGTACCAGAGTAATATGATACGGATGGTAATTGACTGATCGTAACAATCTATGTGCCGTAGTTTGAGGGATTCCCAGTTCTCGTTCTATTTGACGGGTACTAATATGGGGATTTTGATGAACCATAGCCAAAACTGCGAGCAATCTAGGGTCATTATTATTATGAAGTCTATTCCTTCGCCTTTCGCGATGAAGTGGATTATTACGAGATCTCCTTTCAATGTTTATAATTTGTTGATCAGTAGGATGGCGGCGATTTGGGAATCGCTCCGCATAAGTACGGGCAGTAAGTCTGTAATTTCTACCACATTCACCAAAGGTTATAAGAATATCGACTACTTCTGTAGGCGTATAATTTGCCATTTTACCAGAATTTTATCAGAGTACAAATGTTAAAAAAATACATAAACACTTGTAACTTTGGCACTAAATGGACAAAATTTTGGAGGGATACTTAGAGGAACTCCATCAGATGGAAAGTCCAAAATGTCTCGGTACTTCGGACCATTCAAGTTGCCTAAAGGGCAGGTTACGCTAAAAGCAGTTTCTTGAGAAGTAATTAATGAGTAATAAAAAATAATGAGAAGTTTGTTTTAAGACTAATTTCGAGTATTAACAATGAAAACGTAGTATTTTTATTGTTAATTTATTGCAGAATCGTAAGCATGGGTTCTCAGTAAGAGAAATCGAAGAAATTGAATTTCGCCGATTACAGCGCCATCTATCATGAATCGAGAAAAATGTTTCAGACAAATTGTATGTGTTTTTAGCCAAAGATTCCGAATATGCAATAAAAAATAGGGGTTCCCATTTAAGATTTCAAACTTGCCCCCCCTCACCGCCCAGGGGGAGGGGTGGGGGGCTGATTTTAACGTCATTGTACGTCCCCCTCGAAATGACGAAATTTTGATTCTAAACATTTTTTCGTAGTGTGCTTATTTTTCGAGTTATTTGGCTGCCTAAGTTAAAATGGGTCACCCTGTATATATATACAGGGTGACCCATTTTAACTTCCCCACCGGATTATCTTGAAAGGAATGCACTTTCTGAAAAAAAGTTTCAGATATAAGTTTTAGTATTTTTCCCTGGCTATTGAATGGCGATATTGAATTTGACCTCGATTGTGAATGTGAAGGTCATTTAAAGGTCAAGTTAATTTTTTTAAATGGGAACCACTATTTTTTATTACATATTCTTGTAGCTGACTTCAAGAGCTTTCCAAAACACTATAATAAAGTATTTTTTTATTAAGTATTTTCCGAGTTATAAAGCTTGAAATAATTTCATAATTTTACTTAAACTGTAAAATATCTCGTAAAATATTTACTTTTCGATGACCTTACCTCAATACTTTTATGCACAGAATAATGAGAGGAACCAATTGGTGTCAAGAAAACACATAGTTGTTTTTAAGAAAAAATATGCAATTTGTAACTAACAATTACATATTTTTTCTTAAAAACAACTATGTGTTTTCTTTACACCAATTGATTCCTCTCATTATTCTGTGCATAAAAGTATTGAGATAAGGTCATCGAAAAGTAAATATTTTACGAGATATTTTACAGTTTAAGTAAAATTATGAAATTATTTCAAGCTTTATAACTCGGAAAATACTTAATAAAAAAATACTTTATTATAGTGTTTTGGAAAGCTCTTGAAGTCAGCTACAAGAATATGTAATAAAAAATAGTGGTTCCCATTTAAAAAAATTAACTTGACCTTTAAATGACCTTCACATTCACAATCGAGGTCAAATTCAATATCGCCATTCAATAGCCAGGGAAAAATACTAAAACTTATATCTGAAACTTTTTTTCAGAAAGTGCATTCCTTTCAAGATAATCCGGTGGGGAAGTTAAAATAGGTCACTCTGTATATACATATATAATAGATATATAAAACCCTGCCGGAAATATCTATAGGTAGAAACCAAAGCTGTGTCAATTTGCCATAGGCAAATATAATAAGTATCATTGATACTTATAGATAATATCATTAAAACCTATAGGAAATACACATAGGTTCCGTTACGACCTATAGATATATTTCTAATGGATATACACACACACGGCGAAAATATCGAAAATATAATCCAATCGGTAAATATAAACATGTATTACCGAAATAATTATAAGAAATTTTTCAACTTTTAAATGAAATTAATCGGAATAAGAAATAATAGGATAAATAAATTGTTGCAATTGAAAATGATGCTATATTGAAAAATATTTTATTTATAGTTTATTTATAGTCATTATTTATAGGATAGATCTAATCATCATCATCGTCATCATCATTATCATCCTTCTTCTTCTTTTTCTTCTTCTCTATTGCTTATTTCTTTCTCTTCCTCTTCTCTGTTTTTTGTGCCAAATATGGCATCTGCTTCCTCGCGCCGCCTTGTTCGGCGATCTTTCTCTCCTGGTTGTCGACGAATAGAATTTCGTAGTCGTTGTTTAGCGAATTCTTTCTTGGCATCATAAAATTTTTGTTGGTCAGGTGCCGCAAATAAGGGCTGTTTGCTACCACTTCTAAATTTATGAACAGAATAATAACATAAAAACGTTAAGAAGGAATATATTCCAGTGATTATAAATGATACATGAATTGAAAACAAGTTGAATATTATGATAAGTGATATAACATTTGTTTTCAAATTTTCATTCTTTCAATGCCATTAGTAATATAAATAAAAATATATTACCATATACTGCATATAATAACTGTGTATTATAAAGTTCGAGATTCCGGTCCTTTTCGCCCCATAAGGAATATTAAAAGAATAAGGAATATTAAAGATTCTTGAAATGCCTGATTTACCGTGTCCAAAGATATGTCATTACTGATTGTACTACAATAATTATCTACGATTGATATGTCATTGACTTCAAGATTTTGTGCACTTTCGGTATGCATTAAGTCATCAGAAATATTTTCATTTGTATTTAACTCGATAGCAGAAGACACTGTTTCAATGGGTCTGTTCTTTTCAGCTGCACTGCTGAACTAGTGCAATAAGTTAGAGTGAAAAAAATATATATGTCTCATTCTATATGTCCCATTATTAGCAAGATTTTCTCTATCCATCATGTCTACCGACAACATTAATTGTTCTTCGAAATTATGCTGCTGTTCGTCGTAATATCTTGTTTGATAAAATCGTCTCATTTGCAACAAAATTCTCGATCGCCTCTTTGGCCCTAATTGCAAAATAGCGCCGTAATAATATCCTTACGGCGTTTACTTTGAAATAAACTCATATTTAAAGAAATATTAATGTCTGACTAATTTATATAAATTCTACAATATCTGATTAGTGTATGTATTTTAATAATAGAAAATTATTACAATAATATTTATATCCTATGTGTAATGTATGGCACGCCGTTTTACTTTTTAATAGCATAAAAAATATTTCATTGAATATAAAAGTTTCAAAAAATAATTGTCTTACAAAATATTAATGAGATAAATTTATTATCGGGACATAATAATAATTCCATGAATTAAAATTACATCTCGACATAAAAATAATTTTATATTTTTATTATGTCTCGACATAATTTTAATTCATCGAATTATCATGATGTCGCGACATAATTTTAATTCATCGAATTATTATTATGTCACGGTATAATAATAATTCGATGAATTAAAATTATGTCGCCACATAATAATAATTCCGAATTTTTATTATGTCTCGGCATAATTTTAATTTATCGAATTATTATGATGTCGCGACATAATTTTAATTCAGCACTGGATTTTTGATTCCACAATATTGATAGCACTGCATAGCAACAATGTGAAGAATAGAATATCAGTGTCATCAATATTGTGGAATAAAAAAATTCCCAGTTGTTGAATTAAAATTATGTTGTGACATCATAATAATTCGATGAATTAAATTTATGTCAAGACATAATAAAAATTTAGAATTATTATTATGTCGCAATATAATTTTAATTCATCGAATTATTATTATACTGTGACATGATAATAATTCGATGAATTACAATTTTGTCGCAATATGATAATACCATGAATTAGAATTATATCGAGATATAACAAAAATTCGGAATTATTTTTATGTCCAGATGTAATTTTAATTCATCAAATTATTTTTATGTCGTGACATAATTTTAATTCATTGAATTAAAATTAAGTCGCGACATCATAATAATTCAATGAATTAAAATTATGTCGAAACATAATAAAAATTTGAAATTATTTTTATGTCCAGATATAATTGTAATTCAACGAATTATTATTATGTCGCAGTATAATAATAATTCGATGAATTAAAATTATGTCGCCACATAATAATAATTCCGAATTTTTATTATGTCTCGACATAATTTTAATTCATCGAATTATTATGATGTCGCGACATAATTTTAATTCAACAACTGGTGATTTTCTACAATATTGGTAGCACTGACTAGGGACAATGCGCAGAATCGAAGTGCCAATGAACAGTTCCTTAAGTATATTGTTTTAAGTAATATACGTGACTTTCCCGCGTTTGCATACTTAATCTATTTGGAAAATAAAGTGCTAGGTAATACTTAAGAATACGGGCCTCCTCACCGTTTCGTTGAAACTTCACAATATTGCGTATTTTGGTCCGTAAAACACGAATATGAAAG
The DNA here is from genome assembly GCA_901521435.1 of Crematogaster levior. Taxonomy (NCBI): domain Eukaryota; kingdom Metazoa; phylum Arthropoda; class Insecta; order Hymenoptera; family Formicidae; genus Crematogaster; species Crematogaster levior. The sequence continues at coordinate 6,866 of CABEGB010000132.1, forward strand.
TTAAAATCGTCGCTCTATTCGTCGCTCGCAGTTATAACGTGTTGAAAATTGACAGTTTCGGGGTTATGAAACCTGTCGTACCGACGATGTACAGACTGTCTGAGCATGCGCAGTGATGTACTGCAGATCAGCTGACCATGCCAGCGTCAAAAGTGCGCGAAATTGAAAATGTTAAAAAGGATATAAGTTAGGTCAATCGCGCAGGGGGTCCCGGGGGCTTTGCGCGACTTTCCACGCGTATACTTTACAACGCAAAGCGAGGTTCCACATGGGTTCGCGACTTTCCACGCGTATACTATTCTACTGCGTTCGCCGCCTCCCCCGCCCCCCCCCGCGAAGCGGGGGGGAGGGATGGGGGTTGAGGCGGTGAGAGAGTCGAGTTCCACATCGTTGGCCACGCCTCCAAGCAGCGAGTTGGTTATAATTTAAATTTATTTGACAAGTTAATAAGTTAATTAATACAAAATTAGAATAAAATTTAAAGATAATTTTTATTAAATAATAAATCATAAAATACATATCAGATTAAAAATGTGGTGTAACTTGTGTGGTGTAAGGTTTAGTAAGGTGCTTCTTATTTATGTATTTTATTTCATATTTTTATTTTATTTAATATGTATTTTATTTAATATTTTATGTAATATATATGTTGATGTTTTATATTGATTTTATATGATATTTAATGTTTTATGATTTTATTATTTAATAAACTACTTTTATTATTATTTAATAAACTATGATTACAAAATTTGAATGACTTGTGAAATAAATCTTCGCCTTACTAAATCGATGAGTCTACGTTATACTAAAAATGATTGAAACCGAAAAGATTAGCACAGACCCCTGACGCAAGGTGTGGGGACGCGTGGTGAAACGTCGCGAGTAGAAACGTCCTACCTCGTATAGAAATCTCGCCGAGCTATTCGGTACCTTACAAACGGACGACGTATCGATTTCACCTTACTAAACCTTACACCACACAAGTTACACCACATTTTTAATCTGATATGTATTTTATGATTTATTATTTAATAAAGATTATCTTTAAATTTTATTCTAATTTTGTATTAATTAACTTATTAACTTGTCAAATAAATTTAAATTATAACCAACTCGCTGCTTGGAGGCGTGGCCAACGATGTGGAACTCGACTCTCTCACCGCCTCAACCCCCATCCCTCCCCCCCCGCTTCGCGGGGGGGCGGGGGAGGCGGCGAACGCAGTAGAATAGTATACGCGTGGAAAGTCGCGAACCCATGTGGAACCTCGCTTTGCGTTGTAAAGTATACGCGTGGAAAGTCGCGCAAAGCCCCCGGGACCCCCTGCGCGATTGACCTAACTTATATCCTTTTTAACATTTTCAATTTCGCGCACTTTTGACGCTGGCATGGTCAGCTGATCTGCAGTACATCACTGCGCATGCTCAGACAGTCTGTACATCGTCGGTACGACAGGTTTCATAACCCCGAAACTGTCAATTTTCAACACGTTATAACTGCGAGCGACAAATAGAGCGACGATTTTAACTTTCATATTCGTGTTTTACGGACCAAAATACGCAATATTGTGAAGTTTCAACGAAAAGGGTGAGGAGGCCCGTATTCTTAAGTATTACCTGGCACTTTATTTTCCAAATAGATTAAGTATGCAAACGCGGGAAAGTCACGTATATTACTTAAAACAATATACTTAAGGAACTGTTCATTGGCACTTCGATTCTGCGCATTGTCCCTAGTCAGTGCTACCAATATTGTAGAAAATCACCAGTTGTTGAATTAAAATTATGTCGCGACATCATAATAATTCGATGAATTAAAATTATGTCGAGACATAATAAAAATTCGGAATTATTATTATGTGGCGACATAATTTTAATTCATCGAATTATTATTATACCGTGACATAATAATAATTCGATGAATTAAAATTATGTCGCGACATCATGATAATTCGATGAATTAAAATTATGTCGAGACATAATAAAAATATAAAATTATTTTTATGTCGAGATGTAATTTTAATTCATTAAATTTTGTAAGACAATTATTTTTTGAAACTTTTATATTCAATGAAATATTTTTTATGCTATTAAAAAGTAAAACGGCGTGCCATAGTAATGGAAAGCTTTGATGAAATATTGTATAATATATGATATCAATTTTACATAACCAAATTATTGCAGAAATTTATATTCAATTAAAAATCCAAATATTTGTACGGCGTACATATTGATAAGCGGAACGTAAAGTTGAAGTTGTAGATATATATATATATTTGAAGATGTTCAAATCAGATATAATTTTAATATTAACGAATTATGGTAAAAGCAATCGGATAAAACAATTCGCGCACACCTTTGATGTCGCACACATATATATATAATCGTGGACTGTGAATTGTTAGTGGTGTACTGTAATATAAAGATCTGTAGCGCCTTCATCTCCTAGTCGCGGCATAAATGTAAAACATAAAAGTGAGACAGCAATAGAAGCAGTAGAAGATGAGGAAAGGAATAAGTTATACGTCGCAGTGTCATACTTGTCCAATGAACAGAATTTTATATCATGTATGTGTAGATAATAATTGAGAATTTCAATTACATGTAAAAAATTAGTTCCTTAAGTATATTGTTTTAAGTAATATACGTGACTTTCCCGCGTTTGCATACTTAATCTATTTGGAAAATAAAGTGCTAGGTAATACTTAAGAATACGGGCCTCCTCACCGTTTCGTTGACACTTCAAAGATAGGTCATTTTCGACGTACAAACACAATTGATATATATAACAGTTTTTAACAAAAATATATTTAAATAGTTTTTAACAAATATACGACAAAAGCACAGATATCATTACCTGTTCTAATCGTCATGTTGCTCCTATGTTGTCGAAAATGAATGAAGCAAAATGTTTTCCATGAATACCGACGATGTTGGCAACAAAATGAGAGTTGCTCTTCGTTTGCTCATCTGTTGACACGAATGTACTCAAAGATGTTGTTGAATGATGACTATGCATTAGTTTTCAGCAAATATACAACAACTAGTCGAAAACTCGTGCTCAGCATTAAATTGCATGATTTTGCAAAACATCGCGCAGGGGGTCCCGGGGGCTTTGCGCGACTTTCCACGCGTATACTTTACAACGCAAAGCGAGGTTCCACATGGGTTCGCGACTTTCCACGCTTACTAATACTCTTTTATTCTACTGAATAGTTACTAACGAGTTGGTTATACTCTTACTAACTTACTCTTTCAGAATTAGAATAAAATTTTATCATTTAACACATTCATATTTATATAAGCAATATTGAACATTTGAAATTAAATATTAAATGAAGTTGTCTAATAATTAACAAAATTTTTGTATCATAAAAGGAAAATTTAAAACGTATATGTTATGAAGATCTAATAGCGTAGTGAGTAGAGTGAATGACTTGTAATCCAGCTCGACAAGGGTACCAGGTTCGAATCCCGACTGCCATCGATAGAAATTTTAAATAATATGTTAATTTAATATAATTATACATGTGCGTGTGTTAAATAGTAAAATTCTCAGGAATTATCACAAATATCTTGTAAAAAAATGCAATAATTAAAAAGAGTAAATACAATTTTTTTTCGTATACTTTTTATCTAGCCCACGCTACCTAGTAGCTAGATAGCTTTTCTAAGCTCGCCACAAGACAATAATGTTTGTCCAGTAGCTAGGACTTTTGAGCGTTACATTACTGGCTAAGGGCTAGATAAAACTACTGGCTAAGGGCTAGATAAAACACAAATTGGCTAGTTAATGGCTGGGTAGTGACGAGTTTCAATTTCCACTCGGGTACAAAATAAATACTACTGTACTGCCAATGTTACATGCCAATAATTGCACGGTATTGTATTTACGTTGGAAGTGCATTGGCCAAGATTTCTCAATATAATATAAATAATATATATAATATAATATATATTGATTACAGAATAAATGCTAATGTATTGTCGATGTTACGACAAGCCATCCGTTATACATGCATCATACGAAAGAGGGATGCACAGCAAAGCTTTTTCATGAGGAAAAAAAGCTGCACAGGATATATTCAGTCACTTGCAGGAGAGGTTTTTCACCTTCTATTGAATATAAGAATGAGCTCTTATAAGTCTCTATTTTAGACAAGAGCGTCTCTATGAGCTGTTTCTACGGAACGAGCAACCATCAAAGCGAGCAGTTAACAATATTAATCCATTGTTAAAAAGCAATTAACATAAATTTGGATAATTATTATGCGATATTGATCTAATGTAACAAGAAGAAAACAAGTGAAAATATTTATTTTATAATATTGGATCCATTAGAATCAAGTTAGGCTGCAATTAATATCCAACATAAAAAATTGAATATTATTGCTGAACATTAGACCAATATACATATTGGCCATTATACATATTAGAGCCCAACACACATACACACATATATATATTCATTCTTCGTCCTTAAACCTCAAAAGGGTGTGGTGACATCATGCAGCTAGCGAAGCTAGTTTATTCTGCATGATGTGCTCATGGGAGTGTAATCAGGTGATTTAAAGACTCATCCGCCTTTGGGGGACAGGTCTCCTGGACAAAAGAGTGCCCAAATGCCTTTAAGATTGGCAATAACTCGTCAATTTAACAAACTATTTCTGGCAAGATACTACTCTCGGTGGTTTGCCGTTGCCTTCCGAGAGGTGGCGATCGAATAAAAACTGACGATGTTATGGTCGGATCTTTGGCTCGTTAAGACAATGTACATTTTTCTGAGCCACGATCGCCACATATATATTAGGTGTACAACTTTGCTTCCGCCGTTTTCCTATAGATGACTTTAGCGGTAAATGGTAGTCGAAATAAATAGATCATAGACGTCATACAATAAACTTGAGCATCTGTCAACATAACCCCATAGAAACATTAGTCGATTTGTGTCTGCATCATAAAGTTATTCTCGATTGAAATTGTCAGTTTACGAGCCAAATTCTCGTCATTTGAGGGAGGTTTTAATTTTCTGCTTTAATATGAAGAAATCTGCGGCTGAGGCTAGAATGCTCTCAAATACTTAAGGTGAGGTCGCTATTAGTGAAAGAACGTGTCGTGAGTGGTTTCAACACTTCAAGAACGGTGATTTTGACGTCAAAGACCGGCATAGCGGTGGAAGAGAGAGAGTTTTTGAAGATGCAGAATTGGAGGCATTACTTGATCAAGACTCGTGTCAAAATCAAGAAGAATTGGCACGATTATTGGGAGTGACTCAACAAGCTATTTCAAAACGCCTCAAAGCCATGGGAATGATTCAGAAGCATGAAAATCGGGTGCCGTACGAGTTGAAGCCGAGAGATGTTGAACGGCGTTTGTTTGCTTGTAAACAGCTGCTTGAAAGGCAAAGACGGAATTTCTGCATCGCATTGTGACTGAGGACGAAAAATGGGTTCATTACGATAACTCCAAGCGCAGAAAATCATGGGGAGTTCCCGGCCATGCTTCCACGTCGACAGCCAAACCGAATATTCACGGCTCCAAGGTCATGCTCTGTATTTGGTGGGACCAGCTTGGCGTGTATTATGAGCTGTTAAAACCGACTAAAACAATCACAGGCGATCGGTATCGAACGCAATTGATGCGTTTGAGCCGAGCATTGAAAGATAAACGGCAGCAATACAACGAGAGACACGATAAAGTGATTTTGCAGCATGACAATGCTCGACCCCATGTTGCGAAAGTGTCAAGACATACTTGGAAACGTTGAAATGGGAAGTCCTACCCCACCCGCCGTATTCTCCAGACAATTGCTCCCTCTGACTATCACTTGTTTCGATTAATGGCACACGGCCTGGCTGACCAGCACTTCCGGTCTTATGAAGAAGTAAAAAATTGGATCGATTCGGCGCGTGGATGGCCTGAAAAGATGACCAGTTTTTTCGACGCGGGATTCGTACGCTGTCCGAAAGATGGGAGAAAGTAGTGGCCAGCGATGAACAATACTTTGAATCATAAATGTATAACCAGTTTTTTACAATAAAGCCTCGAATTTCGGAAAAAAAAACGGCGGAAGCAAAGTTGTACACCTAATATATATGTATGTGTGTGTGTGTGTGTGTGTGTGTGTGTGTGTGTGTGTGCGTGTGCGTGTGCGTGTGCGTGTGTGTGTGTGTGGTATTTTGCCATGGAATCATCACAAACATTGCAGCATGTTGGATGGTCATTCTAAACAATAAATCATCATATATAGGTCAATTTGTCTTTGTTCTCAAGATATGAACTGATCTAGTAGTCACAATGTATTGATGCAATATTTGGAAATAAATGTAAATCTAATATTATGTAGTAGATGTGAATTGATTTTCAATATTGGCCCAATATTGCAAGGTGAATTGATTTTCAACATTGGTCCAATATTGCAAAGTAGGTACATCGTCTTATTTATATATATATATGATGATTATATGATATTTATATGTATTGTTGCATCCGCTCACGCCACCTGTTGTGTTTTGTAGAGAGAGCGTTCCCTGGCAACGGGCCGTCGCTTGTTAAACGGCGATCGGTGTCTTAATGTCGGATCTTCCCGAAGGAATGGACGCGTTTCTTGTATCACGTTGCTGTTACCAATAAAGAGTTCCTTTAATATCCAACGAGTGTTTATTCCGCCTAGGCGGGAAGTACCGCGAGTGCTTGAGAGTGAGTGTTAGTGTTGGAGCGACCGGCGCGGAGGCGCAACAATATATATAAGTAGTACACAATATATATATGTAGTAAAAAAAAATCCATTATTTTTGCATTAAATTGAAGGCTTTATTTAGCATAGTTAGAATGATCCGATTTAGGTCAAATATGCACCGTTTTGTTCGATAACTTGTTGCCATTTTGAAGGTAATTTCATTATGCCTCTCTCATAGAAACCCTCGTCCCTATTGGCAAAAAACTGGGACAGTCGATTTTCACAAGCTTCTCTTGAGGCGAATTTTTCACCAGCAAAATCATTCGCCATAGACAGGAACAGGTGGTAATCACTTGGTGCCAGGTCCGGACTATAAGGTGGATGCATAAGAACCTCCCAACCAAACTCCCGGAGCTTCTGGCGAGTCTATCGATGTGTGTGGCCTGGCGTTGTCCTGATGGAACACAATTCCTCTCCTATTGGCCAAAGCTGGCCGCTTCTGGGCGATTGCTTCCTTCAGACGGTCCAATTGTTGAGGACAGTACAGGTCCGAATTAAGAGATTTGGGGAGCAGCTCGTAGTAGATGATTCCCTGCCAATCCCACCAAACACACAGCAAAACCTTCCTGACCGTCAATCCTGGTTTGGCCACCGTTTGGCCACCGGCTCACCGCGATTCGACCATAACCGTTTTCGCTTGACGTTATCGTAAGTGACCCACTTTTCATCACCAGTAACCATCCGCTTCAGAAATGGATCGATTTTGTTGCGATTCAGCAGCGATTCGCAGATGAAAATTCGGTCCATGAGGTTTTTTAACTCGTGTGGCATCGAGTTTCTTTTTGTACCCTTATTTAAGTGGTTCCAAACGGTTTTTGTGCAATGTTTAGCTCCTGGGCAATCGAAACAGTGCTTACATGACGGTCGGACTCGACGATTTCCATTATTTTATCGACATTTTCGACAATTGGCCTTCCAGAGCGTGGTGCATTTGACATCAAAATTACCGGAACGGAATCGACGAAACCAAAATTGCGCGTGATTGGCTGTTACAGTATCAGGATCATAAACACTATTCACATTTTTAGCCATCTGGCTTGCGTTTTCGCCTTTATCGAAGAAAAACTGTAAAATATGGTGTATTTTCTCTTTGCTGGTGTCCATCTTTGACGCGCGCTCAAACAATACTGAGTCAAGCAATCACAAAACTGTCTCAGAAGTTTTTTAGTACGAAATTTTATCTTTCTAACGCCATCTAGCATAACCCGATCGCACTTATACAACGCGAGATACAGATTACTAAAGCCATCTATTTGAAAAATAATGGATTTCTTTTTACTACACCAAATATATGATGATTTTTTGTTTAGAATGACCAGCCAAACATGCTGCAATGTTTGTAATGATTCCATGGCAAAATACCACGCAATACGTGCAGCGAGATATAAAGTATACAAGACGTAAAGTGTGCACCCGCTCGGTGTACAGTTAGACCTCGTTAAATTGAAAAGAGTTCTGTATTATTTTGCAAACAACCATATGAAATTTTGAGATATTGATGAACGGAAATTGACGAATTATTGTGCGCGGATAAGTAATTTGCATTATTTGGCTATAAATTGATAATAAAAGTAAACAAAAGTAAGTAAAATTTTGTTTATGGTTTCCAAGTTAAAATAAAAAATTAATACAGTCAAAATTACATTTGTTATAAAAACCGTACAATGGAAGTAGTTTCACTCCGAAAGCAAGGTTTCGTTCCGAATGCTTTGCATACTATACGAATTCATATGTACTTGATTCTTGCTTTGTTTAATTGTGGCTGTATCCGAGTCCAACCACTGTGTGTTTGTATTCTACTGTGTACAATTGCAACCATCGTATGTCCGTTTCCTACTGTAGTCCGATTGGCATTGTGTTTGCAACTACTGTGTGTCCGTTTACTGCTGTGTCCGATTTATTATGTTGTGCACACCTCTTCTATAGTTCATATTGCTTCTAGTAAAAGTACAATATGCGCAACTTATTTAAATTCTACAGGCTCAACTAAATATAATCCAAGAATTAAATATCCAAAATTTGTATACTTAAGACTGTTATTAAAAGACGGCAGTGTCTCGCGCTAAGTGTACACGTTTATCTTTACGCGAGTCGACGAGTTGAGAAATCCTCGGATTATCGAATCTTGATAACGGCTGATGTATATCTGATTGTTTCTACATCGTCGGAAAAACACAGACAATATCTAAAAATAGTATTCAACCACCTCGAGGCTTGCATATCGGTGTAGACAAATATGTATTCGCTGCGGAATAAATCAAGTTTTTAAGATATCATATTTCCAAAAAAGGATCTGTTCTAAGCAGAATCAAAGCTAATTCAAGAGACCCGAAAATGTCCAAAAACTTTGTCGGTTTTTGGGAACAATTAATTTTTACCGCCATTGTCTTCATTATGCAGCAGCTATTCAAGCTCCTCTAAATGAGTTTCTGAAAGACTCCAAAAGAAATGACAAAAGGTCTATCAAATGGATTGACGAAGTTATAGAAGTTTTCGAAAAAACCAGAGATGAACTAGCTAATGCAATTGGCTCCAGCTTGTAATTTAAAATTACGACTTACAACAGACGCAGGAAAGACATGGGAGCAGTACTTGAACAGTCTACAAACAACATCAATTGGAAATCTTTAGGATTTTTTAAAAAGAAATTCCCTCCAGCACATATCAACTACTAAGGAATTAACAGCGATATATCAAGCTATAAAATATTTTAAACCTTGGAAGAAATTAGAGCTCAGAACAGATCATAAGTCACTGACCAATGCGTTCTCACAAAAATCAGACTAGGCTTCTCCGAGACAGCTTCGTCAACTAAATCTAATTAGTAAATTCACGACCAATATCTCGTATATTCAAGGCAAGAAAACATTGTCGCTGATTTCTTGTCCAGGATAGATGCTTTACGATAGATGTTTCCTGCATTCATCAATTTCGAAGAGTTATCTAACACTCAGCTTGAAAATAAAATACTCGCTACATTGCTAGAGAATAATCAATCTTCTTAAGCTTCTTAATCTTTATTAAAGTTTTACCTTTGGTCTTGATCATCAAGCATTATAGTGCGACGTTTTGGCTCATGACATTCGCTCTTTTATTCCTACATCATTTTGCCGACAAGTTTTTAATGATTCCACAACATGAATCATCCCAGTGGAAAAATCACTACCGAGTATCTTGTGGCGATCGTGGCACAAAGAGATGTGCGTTGTTTCAATGAGCCAGAGATCCGAATTCAAATCCGACCAAAAAATTTCGGTTTTTATTCGATCACTTCTCGCGAGACAACGACAAACCACCGAGAGTATTTCTTGCCAAAAACGGATTGTCAAATTGACAAGCTGAAACCGCAAATGGAAGCGGGGCTTATAACGCTCGGAAAGGAGAGGGACCTTACCGTATTTACCACCTTACCGTATTTATTATATTTCTTGAAAACCAAAATGAACCGAGGACTGGATGATAGTCAACCCTGAGGTGCATTGAGGTCACGACACTCGAATACGAATATCGACGGAGATGATGATGATGAAAGTGTCGGACAACATTACGTCTGTACGCTATCAATGAGGAAAGACATCAGAGATTGGACCAGAGACTTGGGTATAGTGTCAACGCGTTAAGAATAAGCCGACAGGTCAATTTACAACTGGCTACGTTTCTTTACACAGAGTCTCGTTTTGATGTACATATAAACATCGGTCCGATGACCCTGTGTGAAGGCTGTACATACTATCTCACAATACTTGACAGATTTTCAAGGTGGCCAGAGGCAATTCCAATTAAGAACCACCAAGCGGAAATAGTAGCCAGAGCTTTCTTCATTAATTGAATAACTTGTTTTGGATCATCCAAATTAATAACAACAGACCAAGGCAGAATTTGAAAGAAGACTTTTTGCAGCTTTAGTTCAACTAATTGGAGGCAAACAAATTGGTACAACTGCATACCATCCAGCCTCAAAAGGACTTATTGAACGATGGCACCGTACTCTTAAAACGGCAATCAAATGCCAAGAAAATAAGTGGTGGATCGATGCATTTGTACTACTTGGTTTGAGGACATGTTATAAAGAAGATTTAAAGATTTCACCTGTATGGTACACAATACTCAGAGTATCAAGAAAATTTTTCACACTCGAAGATACTTCTAGTGACACAAATATCTTTTCGGAAGATTTCCAAGCACACATGCGTGCACTATAATATAACCCGTACCAATTCCCGTAACAATTCCATGGTCGAAGAAAAATTTTCTGTTATAAAGAGTTATATACTTGTTCACATGTTTTGTACGAAGCAAGAGCGTCTGGAAGGAAACTCTTGATAATCCATATTCAGACCGATACTGAGTAATTGAGAGAATCAATGATCGTCTTTTCACAGTAGACATTAATGGATTATGAGGAACAAATTACAAGGATCCAGCTCAAGTTGCAGTAAATCTAGTTCTTAACCTAAGTCAACAAGCAGTATTGGATCGCAGCCTAAACAGTTACGACAACATCCCGGAGCAAAGAAGAAAAAAGTGAAATTTAATTTATCTTGAATTCAAAACAAAAAGTTTAAATTTTAGGTTCAGTCAAACTTAAGTTTTCTTTTTTTTCCCAATGACTCTACTTTAGGGGAAATACTGTAGGAATTGATAACATTGTTTTGCACCTTTCTCACTCTTTCTTTAATTCATTTTTTATTTAATTTTAATTCATTTCTAGAATTTTTTTGTTTCGAGATGTTACATTACTGTCTCGATAAAAAAGTCCATTTCTTCTTCTTCTTCTTCTTGACGTCGTTTTATCTTCAATTAAGTTGTATAGTAATATTCTCTTTAAGGTACATCGCAATAAAGATTTCTGTGATAATTAATCAATTCTCTATTCATTCACGAGGAACACACTAATACCCCTACAGATACTACATCGACCATACCAATTCGACCACCGAGGCATGTGATAATATTTATCGCAATAGGTATACTAAGAGAGATGCTTTCTCAGGCAACGCCTCTAGTGAGGAACACCAAATTTTCAAGTCAATGATGGGATATTGGTATGACACCTACACGGAATGGGGGAATTCCAGGTTTGAATCCTGGATGAGGTAATATTTTTCGCAATAAATTCTTCATGTTATTAAGTGGAGATTTATTAACTCTAAAATGTAAATCGAATTTCGATTTCAAAAGTTGGCGAATCACTGCGGTTAATAGTCTGACAAAACCAAGTCGGTTCGCAGCTCACCAATCACATTGCCAGTTTGATGTCAACTAATGCCTTTTATTTGGATAAATATTTATTCCGTAAAAATAGGATATTTTTAAGAATATGTTCTTATATTTTATTTTATTTTATATCTTAAAAAAACATATAGAATAAAATAAAATGCACATGTGTAAATAAAGAAAAATAAAGAAAAATAAAGAAATGATTTAACAGAAATGATAATTTAAAAATAAAAATAATGAAGAGATCTTATACTCTTGCCGCGCTTGTAACCGTGTATGCCTCTCTGATGTAGTTTGTAAACCTGTCCTCTTTGCTATTACAATATTTCCGCTTGTAGGACATAAACAAAAAATAAAAATATTTTTATTATGTAAGAAAATAACACAGATATAATAACAGTATGTTAAGAATAAAGAACAATGTTAAAAATAGACCGTTTTTTGCCTATCAATGGAAACGTAAAAAACATAGTGAATCTTATAGATATCGACCTGCTGAACACGATGGTGCAATTAGTTTTCATTGAAAGTGTGGGGAACATCGTCATTTTTCCTATTTTCCACTATCTCTATGACGCACGATTCTTCTCTAGGAACCAACACCGATTTTTATAAAGTGGAATATTCCATGTGAAAATTAATATGCGAAGGTTTCTGATACTGTTGAACGGTAATCTAATAAATTCAAAATGGAAGATCAAAAATGGCGGACGCCATTTGGCTAATTTTTTAATTACATTTTTCGAATTTTTTTGTATTTCTGGTGGCCTTTGTATTTTTCTTTATCCCATTGCTCTCTGTTTTTTTTTTATGTTTTTATGTTTTTATCATTTTTTTCGAATTTCTTTGTCCTTCATATTTTTCAATTGGATTATCGCTTCAATTAAAAGACGTATTTTATATATATTGCTTTATGCTCAAAATCATTTCTATTATCCATTTGGAGCTAAAGATATTTTTATTCAGCTCTCATCATCCGATTCATCCGTTATATAATTGTGAGTCTCAAAGTAATTTGTAAGATGAGAAGCCGGTGATGGTATACTGCTCAAATAACGTGCATAACTGAAATAGCAAAGAACTACGGTCACATGTGAGCAACATCCAACTACTCTGCTCCCAACCTTACAGCCACAATAGTGCCCTAAAATAGACTCGATCCTCTCAAGTTTTATATCAATTAATATGTAAACAAAATACTTATCTGAATTAGAGCGACGGGAATAGATTCTCGCTTTGAGCAAAAGACTATGAATTGAGTCAGTATTTATCCTGTATTTTTTATAATCTAAATGAGATTTTTCAATAACAACATCACATTTGAGATCACCATGTTCATTGATGTGTTCGGCGTAATAACTCGCTGCTATTCTCAATTGATACGTTCCACTAACATAGAGAATTAACTGATTTACGTTAAGTTTTGGAAACGCATGAACCTCAGCTTTTTCAATTGGCTTGAATATAATTTTCTTTTTGTTAAGATTTTCTTTTAAAACTAATTCTCTCAAATGATTTGTTTCATTTTGTTTCTCAAGCATTCTGTCAATTACGGCATTACTGGTTTGTGAAGAAAGCGGTATATGTGCAGTTGTATATTGCACATGCGATTTTAAAATCATCGAACATAGTTAACAATGTTGTGTTATGCACAGTTGCAGTGAAATACCTGAATCTTCTTTTGATTTGTCCATTAACGTATTCAACTATGTCACGAGATTTAGTGACTATACGAGATGTATTTACCTGCTCTTTCGTTAAGAGCATCGATGAACTCTCTGAAAAGGATGGCATTTTGGGTACAAATCCTCTTTCCTTTATCAATTCTAAAGAATCTCTAAAACCTCTATCAAGTAAGAATACATCTCCGATTTCGAAAGAATTCCATATATCTTGTTGTAACATTTCATTCATAATAGTGGCATCGCTCTTATTTCTAGGATATGGTCCCATACGTCTGCGATATATCCATCAGGGTACAACCATAAAAGGTTTTATTAAATTCCGCTTCTTGTGGCCGGAATACGTTAATTTTTTAAATAAAAAATTAGAACTTTTTTCAATAAAAATATAAGTGCCGTCAAAAACCAAAACAGCCTTATTTTCTGTTGGTACATGAAGGCGTGTGGTTACCCTATTCTGATGGTCAAGTAGTTCTTTACGGCATACATTTAAACCAATGTATGTATTCACAAAATCTGCTTTAAGAGTATTTCTACACAGCGAGCAATATCTGCTTGCAGTTTGACGAGTAATGTCCCAATGATTAGCAAGTTCATCAAAACCGTATCCCCGTCTTAATCTTGATAAATATACGCCGAGAACAAGGTCATTTTCGTGTACAGACAAATCTTGTACGAAAGATAAAACATGTTTAAACTGTTCTTTATTTAGTCCAGTCTCAAACTTGAGTATTTCATCTTTTATTGATGAAAAAGATATCTTCTTATTGCGTTCATCAATGATTATCTTCTTAACTGATATCATAAAGTCGAGGATTTCATTAGATGATAGATTTAGTCCATTATTACAAAAATCAGCTGGAATAGTGAAAGATTCATTCGCCCAATGACATAAGCACGCTCGTGCTCCGTAATGAATGTACACATCTGTTTGAATGTACACTTCGAGGCACTCTTTTCTGGACAGAATTCTCAGATTTTCCGTAGTAACGTTATGAGCACAATTAAAAATACATTTCTTATGAGATAAATTACCCCTAGCAATCGGTAAAAAAATTGTTGAATTTCGATCTTGTTGTTCATGTGCCTCCTCCTGTCCTTGCTCTCGTTCTTGCCCTTGTTCTTTCGACGGTTCTTGAGCCCATTCTCGTGGAGTAACTTGTTCTGAGGATCTCTTACGTTTTATTGTGTACAGTACTTTATAACAAGACTTACAATAATCCGAATTGTCTACCTTATGATAAGAATTTCTTGACTTCTTATCAAGTGATTTACGACACTTCGAGCGGTGTACCATTTTGTCTTATATTATTGATTCTTGTTGAATAATAATGAGACAAAGAGCTTTGTGCCAAATATTTGACAAAAAATGAATACTTATATAAATATGCAAAAAACAGTTCAGAGAGCTCGGCTATTAAAAATGCGTCAAAGAAGTCGTAATGTTTTCCGAACAATTTTATGGAGATTAGGTTTAGTGAAACTCAATCAACTTAAATAGATTCATGAAACATTATCAACAATAATATGTACATATAGTCTCTGAACCATTACATCTGAAAATCTACACATCAAAGAAATAGATAATTCTATCATCGTACTCCGTTACATGTTGATCAAAATCCGTAGATAAGAATTAATACGAATGGAAGGAATACGGCATAGAATAACGTTAATAGTGAAAATCAAACAGAATGATTATCTGAAAATATTAGATTATTGGATGAAACCCAAACCAAAAAGGTATAATACGTATCTCATTTTTTTATCATATAAACCTTGTAACAACCTGAAATTAAATGTGATCGTCAAGTTTAGGTTCTCTAAACGACAAAAACTAATCTATTTTTTTTTGTCGAATTGACGAAGTGAGTTCAGATTAAAAGTAACAAAAATGGAAGTTCAAAGAGCAAATAGCGACTTGATCATCACTGCAATATCGGATCATATATTTTGAATTCTGTTAAAATTGTCTATGAGATTTGGTTAGATCAGGAAAAGTGAAGAATGGTTTTACATTCACCATTTTGGAATTTCCACCTTCAAACCATACAAAACAATCCCATTTACTCACGAATATGGATTTTTACAACAATTATTAACTTATAATTGGTGACAGCAATAAATGGCCAAATGGCATCCGCCATTTTGGATCTTCCATTTTGAATTTATTAGATTTCCGTTCAACAGTATCAGAAACCTTCGCATATTAATTTTTACATGGAATATTCCACTTTATAAAAATCAGTGTTGGTTCCTAAAGAAGAATCGTGCGTCATGGAGATAGTGAAAAATAAGACTTTAATCCGAAAAATGACGATGTTCCCCACACTTTCAATGAAAACTAATTGCACCATTGTGTTCAGCAGGTCGAAATCTATAAGATTCACTATGTTTTTTACGTTTCCATTAATAGGCAAAAAACCTATAGGCCTATTTTTAACATTGTTCTTTACTTAGAACATATATACCTGGAAGGGGAATAAAGGATCGAGCCTGTGTCCAAGTTGGGTGCGAGAGAGAACCACGTTTTAAAGAAAGAGAAGGGTAGATTGTTACCTCCGACCGCAATGCGCAAACGCGAATTAGCGAAACGGCGCACAGCGTTAGCGCGTTTTATTGTTTGTAAGAGAGGTTAAGATTAGGAAATGACGGTGTCACCTAAAAAGTTATATTTCAAAGTTATATTTAAAGTTAATTTCAAAGTTTTATTTCAACGTTATATTTAAGAAAAAATGCCAGGCCCATATTGTGTCTTATGCGGTAAACGTGATAAATCGGTATCTTATCATGGGTAAGTAATACTGTAATATTTTGTATAAACAGTAAATTATGGGATTAAATATAACTCTCTCTCTCTCTCAGTACGATTCTTGTTGATAATAAAAATTTAATATTAATTTTATTCTTTCTCAATAGATTTCCGAAAAACGACGAATCTCGTAAGAAGTGGCTGGATTTTTGTGGCATTGATGAAAATGTTTTAAACACAGCTACTAAACTGTGTTCAAATCATTTTGACACTGTCCGACATTACTTATCAGTTATTCAATCATTGTCAATTGTATCTCAATTAAAAATTACATTTACAGTTTTAAACGGCGCGGTGAGCGTGGAGCGTGACGTGTGGCGTCATCCGCGCTTGCGCATTGCGAGCATAGGTTAAAAGCTATCTTTCTCTCTCGTACCCAACTTAAACACAGATTTTTACCATGGAGAACAATAGCAATTCCCCTTCCAGGTATATATGTTCTAAGGTTCTTTATTCTATCTTAAAAATAAGATATTTTTAAAATAGGTTTTTATTCAAAAACATATGAGCTATATAATATAAAAAGTAACATTATATGATACAAAATGTAGTATTATAAAATAATACTTTCTTAAAAAAGATAATTAAGTAAAAGAAGGTGCTACATGTATACACGCATTCAAAAACAAAACTTAATACAAAAATATTTTTCAAAAATGTTGAAATAAAAAATGGAATTTGTGCCAAATGAAAAGATAAATAATAATAATAATATAATAAAATAATGAAAACAAATCATGTTTCTAATTTAGATCTAATAAAATGACACACACACGTATTGTACACATCATATTATTTATTTATTTTGACTGTACTTGGTCTAGCAAGGTTAATTGACAGATAAACTGGTCACGTAATGGCTTTTCAGCCAATCAATGAATGATTTGCACGCCGATATGGGTTGTCGGCCTAACGCAGTCAAACAACGAATTAAAAACATCTTTCGATTTTTAATCGTTTTAATGTTGGTAAATTAAATGAGGAATTTATTGCGAAAAATATTACCTCAGCCAGGATTCGAACCTGGAACTCCCCCATTCCGTGCGGGTGTCGTACCAATTCGACTACCAAGGCATGTGATAATATTTATCGCAATAATATGTACACTTAATGAGAGCTTCTTATTCAAACAGCGCCTCTAGTGGGGAATACCATTATTTTCGCAATAAATTCCTCATTTAATTTACCAATATTAAAACGATTAAAAATCGAAAGATGTTTTTAATTCGTTGTTTGACTGCGTTAGGCCGACAACCCATATCGGCACGCAAATCATTCATTGATTGGCTGAAAAGCCATTACGTGGCCAGTTTGTCTATCAAATAATATCTTCTCATGTAGAATTTTAACTACTGGCGAAGAAAAGACCATTTAGCAAGGTTAAGTTTTAAGTATTTTTTATGATTACTGGTGACTACTTACAAGGAAAAGATTGGAAGTGTCCTCCTTCGATTTTGATGAGCTTGTAATATGTTGTTTTCTAGACAAAAATAAGGGACGTATTTTTTTATACGTGCCCATACGCATGTTTAGGGGATTTAGGGTACCCTTTGAAAAAAATCGGTTTTTTCTTTTGGGGCAAATATCTCCGAAACTAAAGAAGATGAAAAAAATTTTTTCCAACAAAAGTTAAATGGCTTAAAAAGCACTATAAAATAAAAAAGAAACATTTTTTATTTTTTTAATATTATTTTTTAAAATTAATATTATTTTTAATATTATTTTTTAAAATTAATATTATTTTTAATATTATTTTTTAAAATACCTCTACTATTTAATTTTTTTGATAAAGTTCCGAAAACATCGGACCTCCGATTTTTTTAAAATTATGTGTGCTTATGTATTTTGACGCGCTAATTACAGATATAAAAAATGAAAGTGAAAATTACTGCAAGTAGATTTTTATAGCGAAAACCATGAAAACCCCATAAAAATGGTGGTTTTCAATATTTATCTTAAAAAATATTGAAAATTTTGAAAAATGTTTTAGATAAAAGTTGTAGATCTTATCAAAACACACATTTTATGTTGTATGCATTTTCACCGTACGAACATAACATTTCTTGAGAAAATCGAGAATAAAGACGGTGGGTGTTTTTCAATGGTAATACTAAAAGAAAGTGGTCCTCCTCACCGATGTTGTTAAAACTTTGTAATTTAGTATATTTTAGTGCGTAGAATACGAATCTGAAAGTTAAAATTGTCGCTCTGCTCCGCGAAGCAAAATATTAATCGTAAAGTTGACCACTGTTGAGGATATTTGTCATACCGATTAACTAAATCTTTGCCTTACTAAATATAGGATGAGGATCTACAATATACTAAAAATAGATACCGAAAAGATTAGCAAGGCCCCTACGCAAGATGTGATATGCCATTGTTATTCCGCGTGACTCGAGGAAACCCCACCCGTTCTTATCCCGCCAAGTAGTCTGTGGTAGACTGGATGTAACAGACCTGTATCTTTAAAATTTCATTAAAATCAATCATAGATTTATTGGCGCAAATTAGATAGTTTCGCCTCGAAACTAGGGGGTAGGGTGGGATGAAAGTCACCGCGTGGAAAATCATAAACCCACGTGGAACCGTACAATCGTGGATTTAACTTCACTCCTAAACATAGGGTGGAAGTCACTTCACGTGGAAATTTGCAAACCCAGTGGAACTATACAATCGTGGATCTAGCTTCGTCCCTAAAGACGGGGTGGGGTTGGGGTGAAAGTCACAGCATGAAAAGTCGTAAACCCACGTGGACCCGTACAATCGTAAATTTAGTTTTTGCCCCTAAACATGGGGTGGTGTGGGGTGGAAGTCACAGCGAGGAAAGTCGTAAACCCACATGGAACCGTACAATCGTGGACTTAGCTACACCCCAAAAGCAAGGGGAACGTAGTTTTTTTTAACTTTATCGCTAATTTTCTCGAAAACTATCAATTGTATGACGAAAATGCATACAATATAAAATATGTGTTTCGACGAGATCTACAACTTTTATTTAAAATATTTTTCAAAATTTTCAATATTTCTTAAGATAAACATGAAAAACCATGATTGTTGTGAGTTTTTCATGGTTTTCACCATGAAAATCAAATTTGCGCCAATTTTCACTATCATATCCGTAATCAGCGCTTCAAAATACGTGTAAGCATACATAGTTTCAAAAGAATTGGAGGTCCGACGTATTCGAAACAACACCCAACTTTTTTTTCAAAATTTAGAAATTTGATTATGACCAAATGAAAGGTTATTTTTTTACGAATTCAACCATGTATGATAAAGTTGTTTCAAACAATGATTTTTCAGAATTAATTATAAACCTCCCGGCATACACGGTATTAATGCCGTTCAAGTGACCAATTCTCCACGCAACACATTCTGTGCGCATTATATTATAACCGGTAAAAAAATCCAAAAAATTTCCTGTCTAATATAAAATTATTCTCTAAAGGATACTTTTGTGTATCAATCATTAAAACAAAATCAGCATAAATTGAAGACAAAGTATGGAGAAATATTGATCAAAATTATGTGTCGTTAAATCGAAAACGTACCAAAGGTAAAAAAAGTATATTATAAATCATCCGTAGCAAAAAGAAAAAGAAGGAAATGACCAAACAAAAACATAATAATTGAAATTTAATGTATCAGAACATGACACAAGTGAAGTTGAGCACACATAAATAGACTATAATATTGTGCGCGACAAGACTAATGATTTTGTTGACAATCTAATGTATCATTTGATCAATTGTAAATTTAAAACTATGCATCGATATGGACTTATCTTGCATCAATTGTAGTGTACCTCGTCCAATAAAGATATTTTATCAATTATTTTATTAATAATATTCAGTTTTTATTATTACTTACACTATTATTCAGTAACATTGTTACTATTATTTTGTATTTTACTTTTCTTGTGCACAGTTTCCATCTGGTTCGTTAAAATGTAACAAGTGCAGAAAAAAAATTCCTGTAGCTATACTATCTTTCGCTGTTGATGGAAGACAACTGCGTTTTATGGCAGAGATAGTTCATTAGAAAATAATTCATAGATGAGATTTGTTCATGATAGAGAGCATAGAAGAGACATTAGAGTGTTGTTAGAGTGTTTGTTAGAAATGTGTCGTAAAGCTAAAATATGTCGATAGAAAGAAGAATACTCAAATGAAAATTTATTTTTTTATAGGTAACTGAACTTTAAACATTTACTTATGTAAATAATAAAATGAAAAGTAATATGAAAATTTTATAATCATTTATTTGAAGGGGATGGGGGATTCTTATTAACACCAACATTTGAAATCACGTTGATTCTAAGTTGGTGATTGTGGTGCGTTTAAAGTTCGGCTGTGTCGACGCGTATCTTTAGTTATGTAATTACTGATTTTGCGCAGATCGTTGTTTGGCCATCAAAGACCCAGGTCTGACCGTGTATATATAAATCGGCGTTTTAAATTTATTTCTTATTATTATTTTATATTCACTTTTAATTTACAGCTAAAAGAATAAGGGTAAAAAATGATATAAGAGATAAATAGAAATAGCCATATAGTATTTATTTATTAAATCACATATACTTCATCATTTTTTGTTAATAATACAAATAAAATGAAAAATTGTGTTGTAATATAACGTAGGTATTGTGTTACAATATTGAAATAAAGTTACAAATGAAACAAGTTGTTAATAAAATTAGAAACAATATAATATTTATGGCTCAAAATTATTACAAAGATGGTGATCATGAAAAAATGTATACAAAGAGATTTTTTTACCATGCGCAAGTAATTATTGCAATGCTGCTGCAAGCATTGCATGTCGGTTTAAAATTGTTTTTAAAACAAAAATCAACTGGCATTACAAATTCCGCTGTTCTATATAATCGCTTTTATGCTATGCATAAATAAATCTCTAAATCTTGGTGATGAAAATTGAAATGTTAATGTAATTTGATGTAATGATTGTAATTTTAAAATGACATCTCGCGAATAAAGTTTGATTTCTAAATCTAGAAGTATGACAACATCCGAAAAATGTTTTAGAAAATTTTTCCACAAGTGAAAACCATACACATCTAATGGTTGTCTTTGACTCATTGTTTCTGCTGGTATAGTTAGAAAAACAATGTCTTGTGTGTCTCAGACTCTGGTTTATTTCTTACAATTATGTCTGGGCAATGTCCAGTTCAAGAATCCAGTAATAAAACCGATTTAGGACTAATATTAGGGAAATAAACTTCTCTTAACTAAATCTCAAAATAATATAACGTTAATTTTTAGATTTTGAAGCCATAATGAAAAAATTGTTCTCTCGAAACATCATTCCTTGTACTCTCGGACCAAATAATCCACTAGGTTGTTTTTAAAACAATGAAAAGAGGAGAATCTACCATCGCCTGAAATTAATGGCTGTATCGTGTAACTGTGTGTAGTTGCCGATATCGATTGTGCCATGCATTCTATCTTTTTTGTACCTTGGATTGTTAAAGAACGGTCACTGTGTAATTCTAATTAAAATTCACTCTGGTCAAAATTGTACAATATATATTTTCAAATCCATAACGTATAATATAATATTTCACATTTTCGATAAACCTGCTTTGCTTTCTGTTTCCAGATATTCTTTAGGTTTTATAGACTTTTTTATAACAAATTTTGTAACTTTTTGGGAAACAATATTATGTACTATCTTAAATCTTTTTACCCATGTAATTGATACTGTAAATATTGATTCATTAATTTTCTGTTGTGCTTTGAGGGCCCATCAAGCAATATCAATGTCGTAAACGATTACTTCTTTGTCAAGACTTTCTTTGAATTTATCTAATGAATTTATCTTTGAATTTATCTAATGTATATAATGAAATTTTTTCAACTTTTGCAATCTTGTTCCACCTCTGTTTACTTGTTCTTCGTAATTAGCGTAGTGACGTGACTTTACGAAATCTATATTTTACGGTCTCAACTGATTTTGTCTTAACTGATTCATAAAATTTCCAAAAATTAACAGCACTTCTTTTATATTCAAATGGAATGCCATCATTTACACATTTTATTTCTTTTACATAATAAGCTATTGTGGAGTTGGTAAAAGCTTTTTTTCATTACCTTCTTGGATGAAAGTTCTTGATCTGAACGGACTACGGTTCTTTCAGGTGGATGTCCTTTAGAGATCTGGAAGGTCAATTAGTTCGTTAGCTAGGAAAACTCCAGCAATATGAGGTGCTGCATCATCCTCCGAAAAGGAGAGTTCCATAAAAATGGTTATCTAGGCGTCAATGTGAAGTGTTTGAATGCAAGCATTGTGAAAAGGTAAAGAGGAAGAAAGCTAATAACCCGAAAAAGTTTAATGCTTGTATTATCCTTGTGGAAGGGACTTTGTAGGCAGAAGAGAGCAGGTAGAGAACTTAAGTATTTCACTTATTTTTTGCGGAAAGGAGACGGGATACAGCCGTCTCGTACTCGAATTGCCACAGGAAATCTTTCCGGGTATACTGGTCTTCCTGCCCTGAGTTTAAAGGATATTTTATAAAAATTGGGTAGCATCGAATTTACGTTTGTGTGTTTTTCAGCTTGTGGTTCCTTGTACACAAACACATAAGCCGAGTTCTAGAGGAAGCACATTCTCTTTCCGGTGAACATTTTGGATTTAATAAAACCCTAGAAAAGATCCGAAAATGTTTTTACTGGGCCACTTGTAAGATTGATGCAGTAAGCTTGCGTAGTTGTTTCTAAGAAAGGCCTCACAGGAAAAATGAAATCTCCGTTAAAAATTTATTAACGTTGGAAGCTTCGAGAGATTGCATCGGACATCCTCGGTTCGTTACCGGCGATCACTTCCGGGAATAAATATTTGCTTGTTATAGTCGATTGTTTTACCAAATGGGTGGAGGCCTTCCTTTTAAATAATATCAAAGCAAAGACAGTTGAAATTTCTGTTAGAGAAATCATCTCCAGGCATGATGGAGTTTCCTTAGAGATTCACACAGACCAAGGAAGAATTTTGAATCAAGTTTTTTTCGGAATTGATGAATGTTTCGGAATTGATGATCTTTTTGGGATTAAGAAAACCAGGACCATGCCTCTGCATCCACAATCTGATGGGCAGTAGAACGACAGCAGACTATTACAAATTACTTGACTAAGTATGTAGCCAGGAACTAGAAGGATTGGACTCGCGAGCACGCGCGCTGGGTTTCCATGTTTTTGTTGGCATATAGATCTTTGAAACACGAAGTTACTGGTGTGACTCCTGCGGAACTTTACTTTACACGAGATCTTACAAGGAAGGTGTTGGAAGTGTCCCCCTCCGATTTTGATGAGCTTCTAATATGTTGTTCTCCAGATCAAAATAGGGGAGAGGTTTTCTTTTATACGTGCTCATACGGCCTTTTAGGGTGTGAAACACCCCTTTGAAAAAAATCGGTTTTTCTCTTTTGGAGCGAATATCTTCGAAACTAAGAAAGATAGAACAAAAATTCAAACTGAGTATTAAATGGCTTGATGAGTACTATAAAATAATGTGAAAAAATTTTTTTATTTTTTTTTATTTTTCAAAAAACCTTGCTCCTCTAACTTTTTTTCAAAATTTTGAATTTTTGTTTTCACCAAATTAAAGGTTATTTTTTTATGAATTCATCCATGTATATTAAAGTTATGTTCCGTAATATCATTTTCAAGAATTAATTATAAACGCCTCCGTACATACGCTATTTGTGTCGATCCATGCGCTCGATCTCTTCGCGCAACGCATTTTCCTGTAATCAAAAGATGACGAATATACTTGGAGAACATATCCATATATAATCACGAAAGTTTTCATCACATATAGCTTGAGCACTTATATAAAACTTAAAACAAGTTTAAAGGTCTATAAGACGAATAATTTTATTGTTGGAGGAAATATAAAAGCCGTCGCTTTGCGAGCATCAGTTTAATACGTAACATCGTACATTTTATTGTGTACCGTTAATTAAATTGTGTGAACTATTAATTGTTGTAGTTTTATAGGTATTAATATTTTGTAAATATTTTGTTAATATGTATCTAATGTTAATATGTATATCATATATATATAATATATATATATATATATATATACAGGGTGGATCATTTTAATCCATCCAGTCAAATATTTCGAAAACCAAGCCTGGGAGAGAAAAATTTTTCAGACAAAAGTTATTTGGTTTCGAGAAAACCATAAGATGGTACTATTGGTTTGACCTTGAAGAATTATTTGAAAGTCACATGAAAGTCACTTCAATTTTTTTAAATGGCATCCCCTATTTTTTATTACATATTCTTGTAGCTGACCTCAAGAGCTTTCCAAAACACTTTAATCAAATGTATCTTCATTGAGTACTTTTCGAGTTATAAAGCTCCAAAGTTGCAATTTGAAAAAATTCAAAATATCTCGTAAAGTATTCACTTTCCGTCTTATCTTACACGATTCAACTAGTCAAGGCAAGAATTGGACATGATCCAACCGGTCAAGGCAAGATCTGGACATGATCCAACCGGTCAAGGCAAGATCTGGACATGATCCAATCAGTGAAGGTAAGATCCGAGTATGATCCAGCCAGTAAAGGCAAGATACGGATATAATCCAGCCAGTCAAGGCAAGATCTGGACATGATCCAACCAGTGAAGGTAAGATCTGGACATGAGCCAACCGGTCAAGGCAAGATGCGGATATGATCCAGCCAGTCAAGGCAAGATCTGGACATGATCCAACCAGTCAAGGCAAGATCTTTATCAAAGGAATTGTTCAAAATTATCTCCATTGGCTTGAATACATAATTCCAACCTATTTTCGAAGTGCCTGACCGTTTTGAGTAAGACAGCTCGCGGTATATTTGCGCAAGCTACTCTTATTCTCTCTATCATATCTTCTCTAGTTGTAGGCGCATGCTCATAAACCACATTTTTAATATACCCCCATAAATAAAAATCAAGTGAACTCAGATCAGGTGATCGTGGAGGCCATGCGATGGCCCCTCGTCGCCCAATCCATCTGCCATTGTATTCTCGATCTAGATAAGCTCTCACTATTGCCGCATAATGAGGTGGCGCCCCGTCCATTTGTATCCACATTCTTTGACGTGTATGAAAATCAACGTCTTCAAGCAATTGTGGTAAATGATCCCTGAGAAGTTCCAAAAAATTTACACTATTAACATTTCCTTCAAAAAAATAAGGACCAATCAAGAAACCATTTATAATACCACACCAAACATTAACACTCCAGCGATGTTGATTATCTTCTTGTCTATGCCAATGTGGGTTAACATCCGACCAATAATGGCAATTATGTCTATTCAATTCACCATTATTTTTGAACGTCGATTCATCAGAGAACATAACATAATAGAAGAAATTCGGATCAGCTCGGATCATCTGTTGTGCCCATTGACAAAATTGTACACGCAACGGCATATCTGCTTGAGTAAGAGCTTGTGTTAACGTGATATGGTAAGGACGGTACTTCATTTTCTTCAAAATTCTTAAGATCGTTGTTCTCGGGATACCAATTTCTCTAGCCATAATACGACTACTTGTATGAGGATTAAGATGAATGAATGCCAAGATAACGTGCACACGCACATCATCTTCATCATACTCATGATGTGCTCTTTGACGTTCTAAACGGCCTTGGCGAGCTCTTAGTTCGAGGTCCCGGATTGTAGTACGATTCGGATGTTGTTCTCTTTCGGGGTAACGATTCCGGTAAACTCGCGAAGCTTCATGATAATTTAGTTGACATTCTCCGAGAACAAGGAGAATATCAACAATCTCTGAGGGACGATAATCAGCCATGGGTATTGTCGGCAGACGTAAGCCTCTGATTGTGAGTAATAAAGTTTGATACTCCGATCAACAGTGGAATAAATTTCCGTAATCAATTGATTCCTAAATAGTGACAAATAAATTTTCTGGTCGATATATTCTTTGGAAACAATAGAGGGTATATTATTTTAAAAATAAACTATTTGAGATGAGTAGAACATCAAGAACAATCAAGGAATCAATCAGGTTTGTACTTCTGCGAACAGGATTTGTAGCAATCGTCTATATGGGTCGATTATTGTTAATAGGAATTAATAGGAATTAATAGACTGTAGATACAATTGGATATTTAGAAATCAATTGATTACGGAAATTTATTCCACTGTTGATCGGAGTATCAAACTTTATTACTCACAATCAGAGGCTTACGTCTGCCGACAATACCCATGGCTGATTATCGTCCCTCAGAGATTGTTGATATTCTCCTTGTTCTCGGAGAATGTCAACTAAATTATCATGAAGCTTCGCGAGTTTACCGGAATCGTTACCCCGAAAGAGAACAACATCCGAATCGTACTACAATCCGGGACCTCGAACTAAGAGCTCGCCAAGGCCGTTTAGAACGTCAAAGAGCACATCATGAGTATGATGAAGATGATGTGCGTGTGCACGTTATCTTGGCATTCATTCATCTTAATCCTCATACAAGTAGTCGTATTATGGCTAGAGAAATTGGTATCCCGAGAACAACGATCTTAAGAATTTTGAAGAAAATGAAGTACCGTCCTTACCATATCACGTTAACACAAGCTCTTACTCAAGCAGATATGCCGTTGCGTGTACAATTTTGTCAATGGGCACAACAGATGATCCGAGCTGATCCGAATTTCTTCTATTATGTTATGTTCTCTGATGAATCGACGTTCAAAAATAATGGTGAATTGAATAGACATAATTGCCATTATTGGTCGGATGTTAACCCACATTGGCATAGACAAGAAGATAATCAACATCGCTGGAGTGTTAATGTTTGGTGTGGTATTATAAATGGTTTCTTGATTGGTCCTTATTTTTTTGAAGGAAATGTTAATAGTGTAAATTTTTTGGAACTTCTCAGGGATCATTTACCACAATTGCTTGAAGACGTTGATTTTCATACACGTCAAAGAATGTGGATACAAATGGACGGGGCGCCACCTCATTATGCGGCAATAGTGAGAGCTTATCTAGATCGAGAATACAATGGCAGATGGATTGGGCGACGAGGGGCCATCGCATGGCCTCCACGATCACCTGATCTGAGTTCACTTGATTTTTATTTATGGGGGTATATTAAAAATGTGGTTTATGAGCATGCGCCTACAACTAGAGAAGATATAATAGAGAGAATAAGAGTAGCTTGCGCAAATATACCGCGAGCTGTCTTACTCAAAACGGTCAGGCACTTCGAAAATAGGTTGGAATTATGTATTCAAGCCAATGGAGATAATTTTGAACAATTCCTTTGATAAAGATCTTGCCTTGACTGGTTGGATTATGTCCAGATCTTGCCTTGACTGACTGGATTATATGTATCTTGCCTTGACTGGCTGGATCATACTCGGATCTTACCTTCCTTCTACTGATTGGATCATGTCCAGATCTTGCCTTGACCGGTTGGATCATGTCCAGATCTTGCCTTGACCGGTTGGATCATGTCCAATTCTTGCCTTGACTAGTTGAATCGTGTAAGATAAGACGGAAAGTGAATACTTTACGAGATATTTTGAATTTTTTCAAATTGCAACTTTGGAGCTTTATAACTCGAAAAGTACTCAATGAAGATACATTTGATTAAAGTGTTTTGGAAAGCTCTTGAGGTCAGCTACAAGAATATGTAATAAAAAATAGGGGATGCCATTTAAAAAAATTGAGGTGACTTTCATGTGACTTTCAAATAATTCTTCAAGGTCAAACCAATAGTACCATCTTATGGTCCCTTCGATACCAAACAACTTTTATCTGAAAAATTTTTCTCTCCCGGGCTTGGTTTTCGAAATATTCGACTGGATGTATTAAAATGGTCCATCCTGTATATGTATACAGAATGTCTCGCGGTTTATGTGCCATAGCTTACAAGGAGATAGAACACACTAAACTGAGTCGAAAAGTCCTCTACCTCTTTGCAATTTTCTCAATCGTTAACAAGTTATTAATTATTGAAATTTGCCGTATTAGCACGGCCTACCTCCAAATGCAAGCACGAAATGGAACCGTCCAGCGGTTGCTAGGCGCGCGGAGACTTGTTTACTACAGACGGCTACGTTTGCTACGGATGCTTCTCGACAATTTCTCCTACAGAATAGGTACATATGTTGATACGGTGTGCCTGTAGTAAATAATCTCCACGCGCCTATCAGTTTCGACCGCTGGGCGGTTCCATCTCGCCGCGCGCTTGCATTCGGCGGTAGGCCGTGCTAATACGGCGAATTTTGATAACACAGCCACACAAAAAAAAAAAAAATTTCGACGCAGATGGTGAGATTATGATTACTATATGTTTTTCGGGTCGCTGAATCCGAATCCGAGGTCAGTTTTACTCCTGCACGTCAGGGTTTTGACATAACCTCAAAAAACATAGTAAATTTGAATTTTCTAAACATAAATAAAAAGCAAATAACAGATTTGTAGTATTTTAATCATTTTCTTTTTTCGAACTATATCGAGTTCTTTTCTCCTCAAAAGATCGATGCAATGTTTTACGTTTTCTACCTTCCTTCGGTAAGTCTCTTTTCATATTCCAGCAGAAATCTGCCATCATATGTTCGTCCCATTTTCCCTGATAGCGAGTTTCCATAACTTTTATGTCTTGATGAAAACGTTCCCCTTGTTCTTCGCCAAAATCTCCTAGGTTGTTGGGGAATTCGTCAAGATGTGAGTGCAAAAAATGTAATTTCAAATTCATCAAACAACCTAGTTTTTCGAAGTTTTTTACCATATTATTAACAATTTTTTCATACTGTGGACTTTTTGTATTTCCCAAAAAATTGTGTGCCACGTCTTTGAAACTAAGCCAAGCTTTTTTCTCAAGTCCGTTCATTATACTAGTAAAATTTTCATCTTTGAACAGCTTGCGAATTTGTGGTCCATCAAATACTCCTTCCTTCACTTTTGCCTCAGAAAGTTTTGGAAACTTCGATTGGAGATATAGAAAACATTTACCTGTTCTATCTAAAGCTTTAACGAACTGCTTCATCAGACCAAGCTTTATGTGAAGGGGAGGGATGAGAATTTTTGATGGATCTACTAACGACTTGTGAATGATGTTATATGAACCAGTGGTCAACGATGCTCTTACAGGCCAATTTCTTTGTTCGTAATGCTTTGCTCTATCTCTACTATCCCACAAACATAAATAGCAAGGATATTTAGTAAATCCTGATTGTTGTCCGAGTAACATTGATATGATTTTCAAATCTCCGCAAATCTGCCATAAGTGCTTATTATAGTCTATTTTTTTCAATAGAATTTGCATGTTATCGTACTTCTCTTGCATGATAGTTGAGTGTGCGATCGGAACTGGAGCATAAACATTTGTATTGTGGAGTAAAACTGCTTTGATACTTTGTTTAGACGAATCTATGAAAAGTCGCCAATCAGTGGCTTTATAACAATTCGCCTTCAATGCATTGATAAGACCTTCAACATCAGTGCAAAATACAAGTGATAACTTTTCATCTTTACTGAAGAATTTTAGAAACTCTTTTTCACGGTTACGGTACACAGAAATCTTAGTTTTTGGTTCTAAAACATTTTTCGCTTTGAGAAATGAAGCTAAGTGCTCGGAACCATCTTTTGGTAAACCTAGTTCTCGAATAAGATCATTCAATTCCAACTGTGAAATCAATGACGGGACTGGTGGTTTTTTGTCATGAGCTGCATACTCCGTATCACTGTCATTGTTGTCATCGCTCTCAGATTCATTTGTTTCAGAGAACTGTTCATCAATGTCCATCGGCTGAGTGTCTTTACATACGCGGTTACATTTAGTTTTCAACGTATTGTTTTCAATTAAAA
Organism: Crematogaster levior; assembly: GCA_901521435.1. Classification (NCBI taxonomy): domain Eukaryota; kingdom Metazoa; phylum Arthropoda; class Insecta; order Hymenoptera; family Formicidae; genus Crematogaster; species Crematogaster levior. Next base: position 37,160 of record CABEGB010000132.1, read on the forward strand.
CTGGAGCAATCACACATGTAGTGCTTTTATATACAATTTTCTGCTTGTTTTTCTTACTGAAACCTTTTATTTGATTTAAACAAAAGTAACATTCTTCCTTATTAGTAGGACTTTGCCAAATGGCTGGACTAGAGTACTTAATACAATCTTTGTTTTGATCTTTTTTCCATCGAGTGAGCATTCTTTTACAACAATCACAAATAATATGTGGAACCCAGTTGCTAAGCTGATCCATCTTTAACTTGAAGATTTTTTCATACGCTGAGCGTATATCGACATCAACAGGTTTTCTTAAATAACTTACTTCGAATTTAGCACATATGTAGCAGAAAGCATCATGATCCATAAGACAATCATGGGTTTGCGAAACCTTTTTAGTGATTGTTTTTCTTGTGAAGAAAATGATTAAAATACTACAAATCTGTTATTTGCTTTTTATTTATGTTTAGAAAATTCAAATTTACTATGTTTTTTGAGGTTATGTCAAAACCCTGACGTGCAGGAGTAAAACTGACCTCGGATTCGGATTCAGCGACCCGAAAAACATATAGTAATCATAATCTCACCATCTGCGTCGAAATTTTTTTTTTTTTGTGTGGCTGTGTAATTAATAACTCGTTAACGATTGAGAAAATTGCAAAGTGGTACAGGACTTTTCGACTCAGTTTAGTGCTTTCTATCTCCTTGTGAGCTATGGCACATAAATTGCGGGACACCCTGTATATATATATGTACAGGGTGTCCAGTGACTGACGCCCAAGCTCTCGTACACAAGTAGAACGGATCGAGATGAACAGAAAAGTCCTGTACCATTTTGCGATATTTGCAATAATAATCGAGATATTAAATATTAAAATTAGGCGAATAAGAGCGCTCTCAGTGAAGCACCGAGCCGCTCGAGTTATAGCACGGCCATTGTATCATTCACTGGCTGCCGGCGCGCGGCGCACGGCGAGGAGAGAGAGCGCGCAGCTCCCACGTCTCGCCGCACCGCGCCCACTCGCGTCGATGACACCGCTACACACTCGCGATTATAAACCGTGGCAGCCAATGAATGATACAATGGATCGTACTATAACTCGAGCGGCTCGGTGCTTCCCTGGGAGCGCTTTTATTTGCCTTATTTTAATATTTAATATCTTGATTATTATTGCGTGGCGGTCGTAGCTCAGAGTGATGTGCGTTGTTAACTCTTAACGAGCCGAAGATCCGAGTTCAAATCCGACCAATTTATTCGATCGCCACTCTCTTAGAAAAGACAGCAACAAAAGTAGGTGAGGCTAGCAACCTGCCTATTGTAAAAAAAAAAAAAAGGATTGCTCATAGAACTACCACTGTGGCCTCGAAGAGACATAAGTGGTGGAATATAACATGGCAAAGCTCTAAACTAAGAAGAAGAAGAAGAAGATTATTATTGCGAATATCGCAAAATGGTACAGGACTTTTCTGTTCATCTCGATCCACTCTACTCGTGTACGAGAGCTTGGGTGTCAGTCACCGGACATCCTGTATATACACGTATATAGGGTGTTCTAGAATAACCTTATGTCTTTAAAATGTCGTATTCCTGATTCAATTCTGGGACGATTGTTCTTTTTCCAAAATTTTGTTCGAAGCTCAGTTTTTGAGTTATAAAAAGAAATAGTTGGCTTATTACGCGCCGGGTACAAGAAGCAAGCAGAGCCGTTATGACTCATCGGTCTGACATGGGCGCTTACGGAGAGCGCTTCGAAGCGGTCAGCTATGTGCTGACACGATACAGCACACAACTCATACACGATAATACAATACATAATTCAAAAACTAACTTTGGATACAATTTTGGAAAACGAAATGTTTCAGTGAAGAATATGACATTTTATGGACAAATATTTGTTTTAAATTATCTTGTAAAAATACACACACGCACGCACACACTTTTTCTCTCTTTGTTACTTATGCATTTTAAATTGCAACTTTTAATTTAAAAATGATCTGATATCTGTGTTAAATTTCATATTTACAAGAATGATAGAAATTTATTGCAATAAATTCTTCTTTTGAATGATGAATCGACGTGTAATTATTTATTCGTTTTTTTCCAAAAGCTAGAAAGTAAAACTGTGATTTAAACATTCGATTTTTTCACTCTCCAGCTTTTGGACACACATTATACAATTATGAGATAATTTAAAACAAACATTTGCCCATAAAATGTCATATTTCTGACTGAAACATTTCGTTCTCCAAAATTGTATCCAAAGACTAGTTTTTGAATTATGTATTATCGGATACGAGTTGTGTGCTGTATCGTGTCAGCACACAACTGATCGCTTCGAAGCGCCCTCTATAAGCGCCCGTATCAGACCGATGAGTTGTAACGGCCCTGCTTGCCTTTTGTACCCGGCGCATAATAAACCAACTATTTCTTTTTATAACTCAAAAACTGAGTTTTGGACAAAATTTTGAAAAAGGAAAAATTGCCTCAGATTGAGTCAGAAATACGACATTTTTAAGATATAAGGTTATTCTGGAATACCCTGCATATACAGGGTGTATAAAAAGTCCCGGGACCTTTAAATATCTTGAAAAATAAGTATTTCTGACAAAAATAGTTTATACAAAAGTTGTAGGGCTTTAAGTTACGCGTTACATAGTAATATTAGTATGACCTTAAATAGCACCGTCAAGATCACATAAAAATCACTTTGCATTTTTTAAATAAAACTTATTTTTCATTACATATTTTTATAGCTTATCTCGAGAGCTTTCCAAAACACTATAATAAAGTTACTTTTTATTAAGTACTTTTTGACTTATGAGGTTTGAAAGTTACAGTATCACCAGGATTAACATTAGAATGTACCACGCAGAGGTTGTTCGGTCGGATTTACATTTCTTTTGTGTTCGAAGGAAGACCGGAGGATGATTCAGCCAATGAAGACAAGATGATCTGACCGAATATGATCTGACCAATTCAAATAGAATTTGAAATAAAATCTGAAGCACTTTACATTGTATACAGTACATACATACGCAATCTGACTATGCAACCTCTATGAGACATAAATGGTATCTCGCGTCGTACGCGATTGTATTGTAGGTACATACAATAAAAAATATAAAAATACAAACAAGCGCATCAAATGTCATTTGAGTGCTTGTATGCCGAAACACCTAGATAGTGGGAGATAGTATTGATTTTTTTGTTCCTTGTAAATATTTATTTCAATCATTTAATTAAAATATGGCCTAACTTTCTGAATGAGAACAAATTTCTTTTTTAATAATGTGAAGGTGGAGTGACAGACAGAGATCATACAACGATGTAAAGTGCCTTTTCAATGAAACTTTCCGTGATAAAAACTCTCCGATTTCAAAATTAACTGAACGAACAATAAAGCGTTTTGAAGAAATTGGAAGCGTAAAAAATCGTATACGATCAGGGAGACCTTTTTTGCGACAAATCAGGAAAAGTCATTACATGTTCTACAATCATTTATAGAAGATCCCAATAATTCTATCACGAACAGCTCAACGACACGAGATAAATTCTATGTCTGTACATAAAATATTAAGAAAAAGTAGATTCAGCACAAGTTTTATTTTGTGCAAAAATTAAATGATGATGACTTTGATTGTCGTTTGGAATTCTGTGAACTAATGATGGAAAGAATTTGTATACAACCAGACATCGAATATGGTTTTTTGGACAAAACAATATTTCAACTAAATGGAACAGTTAACAGACACAATTGTAGATTTTGGTCTGATACAAATTCTGAATGAGTACTCCAAGCATACGAACAACATCCGGAAAAATTGAATGTTTGGGCAAGTATTTTGAATGATGTTATAATAGATCCATTTTTCATTGACGGTAATCTAACAACAGCAAAATATGAGGAAATATGCTTGGAAATCAAGTGGTTCCAGCGATCCATACGATTGTAGATGACAATTTGCAGCACGTATGGTTTCAACAAGATGGTGCCGGACCACATTATGGAGTAAATGTTTGAAATTTTTTGGATACAGTTTTTCCTAATCAATAGCTAGAAAGAAGAGAAGCGAGATAGAGTGGCCACCAAGATCGCCTGATTTTTCACTACTGGACTACTTTTTATGAGGTTTGTTGAAAAGTAAAGTTTATAAAACGAAACCCCAAAATCTCGATGATCTTTGGCAAAGAATTCTTGAGGAGACTGCACTTATCTGTAGGGATCATATAAAAAATGCTGTTGCTTTTTTTTTATCGATTAGGATATTGTCAAATAGAATCTGTGAATAAAGAACACTTTGAACATTTATTACAACGCAACCTCCAACAGATCATATTTGGGTCTCGCCTTCATTGGCTAAATCATATTCGGGTCTTGTCTTCATTGGTCAGATCATACTCGGATCTTACTTTCATTGACCAGATCATACTCGGGTCTTGCCTTCATTGGCTGGATCATATTCGGGTCTTGCCTTTATTGGCTGGATCATATTCGGGTCTTGCCTTCACTGGCTAGAGCATATTCGGGTTTTGCCTCCATTGGCTGGATCATATTTGAGTCTTGCCTTCATTAGCTGAATCATCCTTCGATCTTCCTTCGAACACAAAAAAGATGTAAATCCGACCGGACAACCTCTGCGTGGTACGTCTTGGGTAATGCTAATCCTGGCGATATTGTATAACTTTCAAGCCTCATAACTAGAAAAGTAATAACTTAATAAAAAATAACTTTAGTATAGTTTTGGATATATGTTTTGGAAAGCTCTCGAGGTAAGCTATAAGAATACGTAATGAAAAATAGAGGGTTTCATTTAAAAAATTTAAAGTAATTTTTATGTAATCTTAACAGTGCTATTCAAGGTCATATTAATATAGGCTGCTTTCCTTTTAGAAGACACAAATCGACACAGTTTAACACACTCCGACTCTCCTCCCAAGCAGAGTCGAAAAGAGCCAATTGAGTTTGAAGAAAATTGTAAATGGAAAGCGACGTGTGTCGATTTGTGTGAAAAGTGTCGACTGTGTTCCCTAAAAGGAAAGCAGCCATTACTATATGCAACTTAAAGCTCTACAACTTTTGTATAAACTATTTTTGTCAGAAATGCTTACTTTTCAAGATATTTAAAGGTCCCGGGACTTTTTATACACCCTGTATATATACTGGGTGGCCCACGTAAAGTGTTACAAGTCCAAGTAACTTTAAAAATATTTATCGAATCAAGAAATTGTTCGTAAGGAAGTGCACGTAGAACACACGTCAAATTTATACTAAAGGACGCGATAACCGTTCGATCGCTGGTTGCATGAGAAGGACAGGTTAACTCCTACGTTGGCAGAGGAGCAAGGCTGTGCCGCACAGTTAAGCCTCGTCTACAATAGTCGCACAGGTTGTGTCGCAGGTCGCATAGGCTGTGTCGTATGTCGCAGGCTATGTCGTAAGGCTGTCGCAGTTGCAAGAGCCCTTGTCGCACGGCACGGAGTTGAGTCAACTTCAACTTTCTGCGACTGCGACAAGCGTGTCGCATGAGATCGGCCAATCACAGCACAGAACGTTACCGCGCGAAGTGCTTTGACGATTTGCATGTGTTGCTAGCTATCCGTGGTATATTTTCTGGTCGCACCCACCATCTTCTGTTGTGCGATTCAGTAAGTAAACGGTAATATAAGCATATTAAATTTAAAAATTAGGAGCAAAGTTGAAAAAAAATTAGTAATTGCTGCCGATCATTCATTGCGGCTGCAATCGACTTAAGCCGTCGTCTACAATGAGATTTTAAGCCTCAAGCTGTAAGAAATTGACCAATCACAGTTCAATTTGAGAAGAATAAGCGAATATGATTGGTTAATTTCTTATGGCTTAAGGCTTAAAATTTCATTGTAGACGCCGGCTAATGCACGCGAACAATTCTTGCGACATATTGTAGATACTAGTGACACATGCGACAACTTTCCTGCAACACTACTACTTACGACATACGACACAGCCTGTGCGACTATTGTAGACGAGGCTTTACACTCAATTGGCTCGATAGCCACGCAATACTTATTCTACTCGATCGCCGCGGACGTCCAGGCGACTTGCGTCGCCAAGTCGCGTTTCCCCGGGGCTCGTATTCGGCACTAAATTGTATTTCCACGATAGCTTCCGGCCGTAAAAAAGGGGACTCCTCGCGCTTGATGTCTGTCGTTAACACCCAGAAATTGCACGTTACAGTGGACGACCCACTAACACCAAAAACGCGTCGACATCAGAGCGGGAACATCATCCCCCTAGCTCGTGGCTTTACAATACTCGCGATCACGGGCAACCTCACTGGTCGATAGCTTGCTGCTTCCTGATTGGTTTTCCCCCGACGGCAAGGATTCGCTCACACACGCTAGTTTTGTCACGACAAGAAAGATAGGCTCGACCTCGGATCCGCTCCCTCGGATGGCTCGCACGCAAAGAGAGATGCGACGCTATCGATTCACATCGATCCGCGGGTCGCGCGATCGGGCCTATCCCCCTTCCTGTAGTCTCGGGGTAGCGTGATCTAGGGACGCGGGAGTTTTGAACGCAATAGCGGGCCGCGCTTTCTCGCCAATAATGCTCCCTCTTCAGCTGACGATTTCTTCGTGCGCTGTTCCGGCGGGCGGGCCCTTAGCCAGGGCCGGCTCTAGTTAATGCGGGGCTGATTCTTGGAACTCAAAAAAAAAATAATTACAACAAAGATAAAAACATATTCTTTAATAATAATTATTATTTATATATGTTACAAACTCAAACTACCATAAAATTAATAAAAAGATTTTTTTTCTCCAAAATAAAAATAAAATAAACATAAAACCTTTGAAAAATAATAATCTCAAAAATAAACTTTTCTCGCTTTTACAGAAGCAAAGTCATTAATTACATTAGAAAAATCAGTCTCATGTGATATCTCTCTTTCTATTGACATCATCGCTAGTCCCACCAATCTTTCCTGCGATGTATTTGAGCGTAAGTAGTTTTTTTCAGTTTTGAGAAGCTCCTTTCAGCAGTAGCAATTGTTACTGGCAAGGTTAATAAAATTCTAATCGCAATATAAATCTTTGGATAAACTAGATTTAGTTTTGATTCAGTCAGGTATTTGAGTACATCTAAAAGACAATTTTGATTGTTTTCTGGAACTACCTGAATAAAAGATAACAATTCTTCAAACAGATCTGTTCCATCTATATCAGAATTCTGTCCATCCTGTAAAATAATGGAAGTCCTTGCAGTTCTTCATCAAGTCTTCTTTAGATAAATTTTTTATTTTTCTGAAATCGTAGAGAAATCCAAAGTTATTCCTGAGATCTTCGTACAGCTTAAAACGTTCCTTAAATGATTCAATGGCTTGGTCGGTAACGAGGAGAAAATATTCTATGCGGAATTGTTCCTCTTCATTTGTTATTGAATCATCGACGCTTTCATAATCAAACTGTCGTTTCGATCTAGCAACCCGTTTTTGAGGAAAATGAGGAATTATGTTATTTTCTTCTGCAATAACTTTCGCAGTTCTTATACACTCGTGATATCCATTTTCTCTAAAAGTTGATAATTCTTTGAGTAGATTATTAAGAAGTGATATAACCACATCCATTTGTACATCCTTTTGCTGAAGCATTTTACTTACTCTGTTAACTTTTACAAGTAATTCATACCATATAACAGTTGATAATATGAATAGAAAAGATTGAATTTCTTTCAATAAAGAAGTAGCTTCGCTAGCAGCTTTTGCATCTTTAGGTTCGGTTAAAATTTCTTCAAATATTTGTACAAACTCTTTGATTTGGAACCGTACAGCCTTTATACTTTTTACGCGGCATTCCCATCGAATATCAGATAGCGTTTTTGGTGTAAGCTTTAAATATTTCTTAGCTATATCATATCTATAGTTAGAAGCTGATAAAAATATGTAAAATTGAATTACACCAAAAAATGTAACAGCCTTCGGAGAAACGCTAGCAATATCTGCCAATACGAGATTTAAATTATGACAGCCACATGGTGTAAAAAAAGCTTTTCGTTTTTCTCGTAAAAGTTGGGCTTGGACACCAGCTTTGTATCCCTTCATGTTTGCTCCGTTATCATATCCTTGTCCTCTGCAGTTTGTGAAATCAAGTCCACAATCATTCAGATGTTGTTTTAGAGTTGTTGCCAGTCCTAATCCGCTAGTGTCTTTGACCACCAAAAACCCAGTAAAACTTTCACATATTTGTACTTCACCGTTGTGTATATGAATATATCGTATGATGGGGGAAAGTTGCTTCTGATGAGAAGTGTCTGGAGTGCAATCCAAAAGAACAGAAAAATACTTGGCAGCTTTTATTCGATCGATCACAGTATTTCTGATTTCATTACCCATCAGAGATATAAGTTCGTTTTGTATATTTTTGCTTAAATAGGTAATTCCATTTCTTGCTACTTTAACACGATTTACATGTTCCATTAGGACAGAATCATACCGAGCCATAAGTTCTACGAGGCCTAAAAAATTCCCATTATTTGGAGTATTCAGTAAATTAGATGAACCTCTTAATACCATATTATGTTCGGTATAGATATTGAATAGATATTGAATAATGGCTATTATTCTTTCCAAAATATTTCTCCATTTCTGTTTTTCTTCAATATAAAGTTTTTCAGACAAATGAACAACATTAGAATAGTTTGCAGCACTAATACGAGCTTCATTCCATGTATCCATTGCTTTAAAGTGTACTTTGGATACTTCGTGTTGTTTTATTCTCTCTGATGTATGCTGCCAATCATTAAATCCATGTGTCTCAAGCTGGCCTGACCCACTTCGAAACAATTTGCAAGGAAAACAAAAGATAGCATTTTTCTCCTTTGAATACACTAACCATTGTCTATCAATTAGCTCACCATTGCTCATTTTCCTTGTGTAATATACTTCCGAAAAGCATCTATTCTTGTCATCTTTTGGATAATAATTTAAACAAATTTTACGGGATCCTTTTTCCATTAAAACATTTTTTTCAGCCGTGAGATTTACTGGCCATGTGCCTATGTCCTCAAGTTTTTGATATTCATCTATGTATTCAGTTGATATTTTTTCTTGTTTTTCAGTATCCTGTAAAAACAATTCTTTTAAATTTAATATTACTTAATAGTTAATATTACTTAATAAATTTAATATTACTTAATAGTTTAAATTAAAAAGAGACTCAGGTGTATTTTGTTTTTAGAGGGTAATAACACTCACATTATTGTTATCTGTATATTCCAAAAGTTCATCATTTTGCGAATTTGTACCAGGTATTTCTTGAGTAGGCTTGTTTTCTTCTGTATTGATATTATCTCTTTTTAAAAATTTATGCATGGAGTCTTTTTGGCTATTAATAAATTCGTCTTGAGCTTTGCGTTTTCTCTCCTTCTCTGCGCCACCTACGTATTTTCTTCCAACATTTCTTTCTCTCATGATGATCTTTTCCTTACAAGGGAAGTGTGACGACTGTCCGGAACCGATTTGATTCTCCTTTAAATATGTTGTTATATATACAAATCTAAGAGACACGTATTTTTTTATATGGGCCACTTTTGACTTTTAAGGGGTAAAACACCCCTTTGAAAAAAAACGGTTTTTATCTTTCAAGGCGAATATCTTTGAAACTATTAGAGATAGAAAAAAAATTCAAACGGGGTATTAAATGGCTTGATGAGTACTACAAAATACTGTAAAAAAATTTTTTTTTTTTTTTTTTTTCAAAAAATCTTACCCCTTTAACTGTTTTTTCAAAATTTTTAATTTTTGTTTTCATCAAATTAAAGGTTATTTTTTAACGAATTCATCCATGTATATTAAAGTTATGTTGCGTAATATCATTTTTGAGAAATCATTACAAACCCCTCCGTATATACGTTATTCGTGCTCGTATCGTATCTACTATGTGCGTAAGTGTAATAATTATCGTCGAAATACAATATTTAAAAAAATGTTAAATTTGTACAAAAATAAGCTTTTATTTGTGGCGATAAAAAAAATTTGAAATTTTGAAAAAAGAGGAATGGAAATTTTGGATTGGAATATTTTAAAAATTAAAAAAATTTTTTTTGCACTGTCTTATAAAGTACTCCTAAAATCATTCAACTTTTATTACATGATATTTTTCTAACAATACAGATTATAAAAAATATTAAGAATTAGGGTAGAGTTTTTATTGTACCTTCTTAAAATTATTAAATTGTATTTATCTCTGTACCTTTTTTTTTTTTTTTTTTTTAACGTAGGGAAATCCTCATGGATACCCGTTCCCCGGGGGAGGAAACGGGTTATGCCGGACTCTTACCGGCTAAAACCCTACGGTGGCCCTCCTCGTGCGCGTTTGGGAGACCACGGGAACGCAACATTCATCTCTGTACCTACATTATTTCCTTATAATATTTTAAGATTATTTTCTCTTACAACTTATTATTTTATTATTTTTATTCCAATGCTCTAACATCTTGTTTATTTATTAGTTTATACATTAATTTTGCGCAATAATATCTACACGTAATTAATAATAAAATAATTAATAAATGTTTACATATATTATAATACATTTATATTTTTTACTAGATAATAAATTTATATTATTTTTTTTATTATTTACTCATTATATACATTACAATAATGATAATCGACGAAAAAATGTTTTAAACATAATGACTGTTTGCACCAAGAACATCTTACTACAGCTAAATTATTGCAACCTTCGATATCACATATTGTTGAAGTTTCGTCAAAACTGAATTCTACTGGATTTTCAAATTCTTCTGGTCTTTCGTTCGTATATCCACTTTTAAACCACGAATATTTAAATAAGTTGTAATATCGTGGGGATGACAATTGATTATGTATCAAAGATTGCAATTTTATTATATTATTGCGTTCATGTAAATTTATATTACTTTCCAATAGTAAAACAGTATCTGAAAATCTTTTAGCAAAATTTTTCCAAATTCTAAATCCATAAACATCTAATGGTTGTATTTTTCCTGTAGTACCTTTCGGTATTATCATAGTAGTAACATGTTTTCCTGGAGGTGTTAAATCCGAAATAATATTGGGGCAATGTCCAGTCCATGAATCGATAAGAATAACGCTATTAGAACCAACGTTCGGAAAATAGGCTTCTTCTAACCACATTTTAAAATGGTCTGTAAAAAACATAAATGTTAATTTAATAGTTTTCTTACTATTATTAGATCAAATGTAAAATAGTTATAAAAAGAAATTTATACCTGATGTCATTTTACCAGATTTCGATGCTTTTACAATAACATTTGTTGGTCTAAACAGGTTTTCTTCTACTCTTGGTCCAAATTTACCATCAGTTTCTTTTAATACAATAAATAAAGGTGACAGTAAATTGCCGCTACAAGATATTATTGGTTGTATCGTGTATGAGTGAGTTGTTGATGATACAGATTGCACAACACGTTCTACTGTCTTCACTCCTTGATGTGACAATGATCTTCCAGAATGAATTTCCAATTGGAAACCACTTTGATCTGAATTATAAATATTTTCAGATCCAAACTGTTCAATAAGAGGTTTTACTGTTTTCAGAAAATCTTCACTTGTTTTTTGCAAATTAACGGAATCTTCCAATGTTCTTCTGGTGATAAATTTTGTAACTTTTCTTGAAACAATTCGGTGAGACTTCTTGAATCTTGATACCCAACTGTGAGATGCTTTAAATATAGGATTTAAATTTCCTATTTCTTCTTGAGCTTGTAAAGCCCATCTTTTTAAATCAATATCATGAACCATGAATCCTAATTCAATCGCAGCAGTAAATTTATCATGTGTAAATTTCGAGATATAAGATAATTTTTCCATATGAGTTCCACCTGATTGTAATTGTTCTTCCCATCGCCTTAATTGACGTTCAGATGAAACTCTTTTAAACTGATGTTGTACTACTTTTAGAGAACGATTTTTTTTCTTCTCTTTATTTCCTTCGTTAGCGTCCCAATTTCGCCAAAACTCAACAGCTCGTCTTTTATAAGAACTGTCAAAATCTATGTTATCACTTGAACATTGAAGATGAAAATTTGAATTATCTTCACTCCATGCTTCTTCGTCATCTTCAATTATTTCAAACCGATGAAATTTATGAGGTTCTTCATAATCAAGAGATGTTTCTTCCGTTATTTCCAATCCATTATAATGAAAAATGCTATCCAGCAATATTTTTTGTATGTTTTCTTTTAATTCTATTTCTGCTTCAGTCACTGGCGTTTCTGTTAGATATATTGAATTTACTGACACTAATAAAAGTCTCACAACATTAAGCGGATTGAGAATCATTTTCACAAATGTTAAACTTTACCTTGTATTGCAATATATAAAAACAGTTTAACAAATTGCACAGATGTGATTATAACAGAAAGATTCTGCTTACTGACTGTTAAGGCTGCACATAAAACTATTTATACTATTCATTTATCTTTAATGTATATACTTTTCATATCAGAATCGTGTTTATCAGACAATTTTTTTGAAACGTGACATTGCTGAATTTGCCGTAAAAAGTATAAGTTTAATAAAACACTTGATAATTATTTTATGTATGTACTTTTCAAAACACGATTCTGATATGAAAAGTACATGCATAAAATAATTATCAAGTGTTTTATTAAACTTATACTTTTTACGGCAAATTCAGCAATGTCACGTTTCAAAAAAATTGTCTGATAAACACGATTCTGATATGAAAAGTATATACATTAAAGATAAATGAATAGTATAAATAGTTTTATGTGCAGCCTTAACAGTCAGTAAGCAGAATCTTTCTGTTATAATCACATCTGTGCAATTTGTTAAACTGTTTTTATATATTGCAATACAAGGTAAAGTTTAACATTTGTGAAAATGATTCTCAATCCGCTTAATGTTGTGAGACTTTTATTAGTGTCAGTAAATTCAATATATCTAACAGAAACGCCAGTGACTGAAGCAGAAATAGAATTAAAAGAAAACATACAAAAAATATTGCTGGATAGCATTTTTCATTATAATGGATTGGAAATAACGGAAGAAACATCTCTTGATTATGAAGAACCTCATAAATTTCATCGGTTTGAAATAATTGAAGATGACGAAGAAGCATGGAGTGAAGATAATTCAAATTTTCATCTTCAATGTTCAAGTGATAACATAGATTTTGACAGTTCTTATAAAAGACGAGCTGTTGAGTTTTGGCGAAATTGGGACGCTAACGAAGGAAATAAAGAGAAGAAAAAAAATCGTTCTCTAAAAGTAGTACAACATCAGTTTAAAAGAGTTTCATCTGAACGTCAATTAAGGCGATGGGAAGAACAATTACAATCAGGTGGAACTCATATGGAAAAATTATCTTATATCTCGAAATTTACACATGATAAATTTACTGCTGCGATTGAATTAGGATTCATGGTTCATGATATTGATTTAAAAAGATGGGCTTTACAAGCTCAAGAAGAAATAGGAAATTTAAATCCTATATTTAAAGCATCTCACAGTTGGGTATCAAGATTCAAGAAGTCTCACCGAATTGTTTCAAGAAAAGTTACAAAATTTATCACCAGAAGAACATTGGAAGATTCCGTTAATTTGCAAAAAACAAGTGAAGATTTTCTGAAAACAGTAAAACCTCTTATTGAACAGTTTGGATCTGAAAATATTTATAATTCAGATCAAAGTGGTTTCCAATTGGAAATTCATTCTGGAAGATCATTGTCACATCAAGGAGTGAAGACAGTAGAACGTGTTGTGCAATCTGTATCATCAACAACTCACTCATACACGATACAACCAATAATATCTTGTAGCGGCAATTTACTGTCACCTTTATTTATTGTATTAAAAGAAACTGATGGTAAATTTGGACCAAGAGTAGAAGAAAACCTGTTTAGACCAACAAATGTTATTGTAAAAGCATCGAAATCTGGTAAAATGACATCAGGTATAAATTTCTTTTTATAACTATTTTACATTTGATCTAATAATAGTAAGAAAACTATTAAATTAACATTTATGTTTTTTACAGACCATTTTAAAATGTGGTTAGAAGAAGCCTATTTTCCGAACGTTGGTTCGTTGGTTCTAATAGCGTTATTCTTATCGATTCATGGACTGGACATTGCCCCAATATTATTTCGGATTTAACACCTCCAGGAAAACATGTTACTACTATGATAATACCGAAAGGTACTACAGGAAAAATACAACCATTAGATGTTTATGGATTTAGAATTTGGAAAAATTTTGCTAAAAGATTTTCAGATACTGTTTTACTATTGGAAAGTAATATAAATTTACATGAACGCAATAATATAATAAAATTGCAATCTTTGATACATAATCAATTGTCATCCCCACGATATTACAACTTATTTAAATATTCGTGGTTTAAAAGTGGATATACGAACGAAAGACCAGAAGAATTTGAAAATCCAGTAGAATTCAGTTTTGACGAAACTTCAACAATATGTGATATCGAAGGTTGCAATAATTTAGCTGTAGTAAGATGTTCTTGGTGCAAACAGTCATTATGTTTAAAACATTTTTTCGTCGATTATCATTATTGTAATGTATATAATGAGTAAATAATAAAAAAAATAATATAAATTTATTATCTAGTAAAAAATATAAATGTATTATAATATATGTAAACATTTATTAATTATTTTATTATTAATTACGTGTAGATATTATTGCGCAAAATTAATGTATAAACTAATAAATAAACAAGATGTTAGAGCATTGGAATAAAAATAATAAAATAATAAGTTGTAAGAGAAAATAATCTTAAGATATTATAAGGAAATAATGTAGGTACAGAGATGAATGTTGCGTTCCCGTGGTCTCCCAAACGCGCACGAGGAGGGCCACCGTAGGGTTTTAGCCGGTAAGAGTCCGGCATAACCCGTTTCCTCCCCCGGGGAACGGGTATCCATGAGGATTTCCCTACGTTAAAAAAAAAAAAAAAAAAAAAGGTACAGAGATAAATACAATTTAATAATTTTAAGAAGGTACAATAAAAACTCTACCCTAATTCTTAATATTTTTTATAATCTGTATTGTTAGAAAAATATCATGTAATAAAAGTTGAATGATTTTAGGAGTACTTTATAAGACAGTGCAAAAAAAATTTTTTTAATTTTTAAAATATTCCAATCCAAAATTTCCATTCCTCTTTTTTCAAAATTTCAAATTTTTTTTATCGCCACAAATAAAAGCTTATTTTTGTACAAATTTAACATTTTTTTAAATATTGTATTTCGACGATAATTATTACACTTACGCACATAGTAGATACGATACGAGCACGAATAACGTATATACGGAGGGGTTTGTAATGATTTCTCAAAAATGATATTACGCAACATAACTTTAATATACATGGATGAATTCGTTAAAAAATAACCTTTAATTTGATGAAAACAAAAATTAAAAATTTTGAAAAAACAGTTAAAGGGGTAAGATTTTTTGAAAAAAAAAAAAAAAAAAAATTTTTTTACAGTATTTTGTAGTACTCATCAAGCCATTTAATACCCCGTTTGAATTTTTTTTCTATCTCTAATAGTTTCAAAGATATTCGCCTTGAAAGATAAAAACCGTTTTTTTTCAAAGGGGTGTTTTACCCCTTAAAAGTCAAAAGTGGCCCATATAAAAAAATACGTGTCTCTTAGATTTGTATATATAACAACATATTTAAAGGAGAATCAAATCGGTTCCGGACAGTCGTGACACTTCCCTTGTTAGTTGTTCTTATGATATAATGTTGAATCCTTGTCTTCTGTTTAAAATAGTATTGACTTTTTCACTACAATCACTACTCACTATATATCACAGCCAGCCACGACTTCTAGATGAGAAATTCAACTAGTCATATGCACTGCTACAGTAAACAAACGCAAAGCGCGATTACGTTTTTCAAATATTTTTGTGGAACAAAAGCGTAGTATCGCCTTATAAAGTATCGCAATACGGCCCCCAGGCTATCCCGTAAAATTTTCTTCTTATTATATTTATATAATAAGTTAAAATATACATGTTAAAATATATCAAATCAAGTGTATATGCGAGTAAGATCTATGGGTCGATTTCCCATAGACTTGCTATCAACTTAATTTGTTATTGTTTGCAAGCAATTTTGGCGGAAACCACAAAAAATTTTTTTTAAATTAATATAATAAATACATTACAATATTATGTTACCAGTAATAAAATGTAGTAATAAAAGTAATCAAATATATGTAAATAAAATATACTGTAATGTACTGATTATAATTAAAAAACTTGCATTGCCAATAATTGCTTAACATTTATTATAACCAACTTATTATTATAACAATTTATTATTATATTTATAACATAGGCAACATTTATTATTATATTTATTTATTATTTATTATAAACCTACATTGCCAATAACGGCCAATAATTGCTTAAATTTATTAAGGAACTCTGCCGCGCGGGGCTGGTCAAAATGCGGGGCCGTGTGCGATGCATTGCTTGCACGTGCCTAAGGCCGGTCCTGCTCTTAGCTTCCCGGCGCTCGCCTCCCTGCTTGGAGCTCGCAGGACTTTAAATGTTCTTCGGCCCTGCTGGCTTACGGCAGCCTTCTTTAAGGGGTAACGCCACTCTAGAATTTTCAAAAAATCGATTTTTTTTTTCGTTTAAATGATGCCTTAAAGTCTTAAAAATAATGTACACTTGGTCCCGTAGCGCGGAAGGAATTTTAAGTACCTGTTTTTAAACCGAAACTGCCGCTCTATGGCACGTCGATCAATAGTAACTTAAAACTTTAAACGCGTTTTTCTCGAAACAATGTTTTTCAAGTTGGCCGGAAACATAACTCGAAAAGTTTTTGACCGATTCATTTCAAATTTGCACAGTAGCATCGTTATTAGATTCTGCAGGGACTGACGTAGGGGTTTTTTGATATTTTGTCAACTTTTTTTGTTATAAATAATTTACGGTGAAATTTTTTACCGAAAAATGGACTTTTTTTTCAAATAAGCACTACTTATTCAAAATTCAATATTTTCAAAATCCCCTACGTCAGTCTCTAGCCAATTATATATAGTTTTTAAAAAATTTTGGTTTTTTGTTCTAGATTAAAAATTATGGGAGTAATCTTTCCGGCCGTGAAGCCTCTTCGATAAAAAGAGGCCTCGAGGTTTTTTATTATAGCCGCCATTTTGTTTCTAAATATTAATAAACAAATTTTTTTATATACTTCGAAACATGTATAATAAACTCCTATAAATAGATTTTTCATTTTCTTTATTGCATCTCCGTTAAAAATTATCAAAGAAACGTCTTTTTTTCGAGCTCTAGAGTGGCGTTACCCCTTAACTCCACGTTTTCTGGGCGAAGGCGATGCGTCGACATTGGCTGCCGCTGTCCTGCTCCATAAGGTGCGCACTTTCGCATCACTGAGAAACCCATTTGGTTGGATGAACCAAATTTTGGTTAATACAACAAAATAAGTTGTTTGTATATGAGCAACCAAATTCCTGTATTGGGAGAACAAAATGATTTGGTTGGAAGAATATGTATATAGAACCAAATATTTTGTTAAAAAACAAAAGATTATATTTTTGCTACAACTAAATACGGAGACTATATGTTTAAAGAAACAAAACAAATTTTGTTGCACTAAAAAAGAGTTTTGTTGTCGGAACAAAACTTTTTTCAGTGTGTATTTGCAAAAAAATCCAGGCCAGGAAAATAGATAAAGCAATGTTTAAAGTTAATAACAAATTTTATTTATAAAAATTAATACAAAGAAATGAATTTTTCGTTTGTGTTTGCAAAATTTACATCAGAAGCGGGAAAGATGTTTAATAATTGTGGAAAACGAACTTTTATCTTTTCAGCGTCGATTGACTCTTTAATTTCAAAAGCGTCAACATGGGAATAATATCCAATGTTTTCCATAATTTTTAAAGAAAATAATAGTTCTTCATTTTTATCATATTCAATAGTTTCCAAGCGGCTGAACTGAGGTAAAGGTTCGTCCACATTTGTTAATAAGATCGTTTTTTTGGCAACATATTTAATACCATTAACTTTGACCCACATAAAACAATCAACGTCTATCTCAGGACCAAATATTATGGTTTCAGGAAAACCTCGTCTACTTAGTAGCCTTTCAGAGAGCTGTAACTGAATTTTTTTTGTTATCGTTAACGTAATATTTACTCTAGACGATGTCACAGCAGCGATACGCTTTAAATGTCTATGTTTGGCTTCAAACCTTATTGCAGAAATTCCCCGCAAAGGACCAATTTTTAACATAACTTCAGGATAATGAGTTAGCAGATGATGCTTGGGTTTAAGACTATCATTAAATAATTCTAAGTAGAGATTATGATGTTCTTCTATCACAGATTTTAGAAGAGTGCATATGGATGGATTTGTTACATGGGACGAAGACAAAAAAATGATTTTTTTAAGGAGCAAAAAAAGTTCCCAAAAAACATTGTTGTGAGGTATTTTATCACCAATTATTAAACCTAAATATCGAATAAGACATTTCATTTCAGAAGAACTCATGATTATGTATTTTTTTCTAATTTGTTCCATTTTTATTAACGTAGGTCGATTTCTTTCGTAAACTCCATAGTTAAAAAATTTGATTCTTTCGTTTAAGAGTTGAAGAGTAAAAAATTTTTCATTTATGATAAAGATATGCAATATTGCACCTAGTTCATAACGACATATACCTTCGTACAAATCATGCATTATGTCGACTGTTGGATTTTCAGTAGCACTGAAAGAAGTCAAATCGTTCCAAATACAAGGTTCTCTAATACCTGTGTTAGAAACATTAGAGGCTATTACATCTCTATCATAATTTTCTTTGGTTCTTTGAAGATTAGAAACAGATGTACATAAATTTTGACACTGTTCTTTGCTTGCTTTACAAAGTCTACAGAAATAGTTTGCTTTAAAACTTTCAGTAAATCCTAGTATTCCATTAACAGCAAGGTTATCACCAACAATAAGAGCTAAGGCAAAGTAAAGTTCATGTTTCTTACCCTTTACTACAACCGTTATACCTTCATTTTCTAGGTACGCTAATTCTTGAAGAAGTAAATTAAAAATAGCACGGTTTCCAAAAAAATTCCGATCGGAAGAATGACACAACAGACTCACAAAAATATTTTCTAGATGTGACTGGTACTGAATCGGTAAAGCTGGAATAGAAACGTATGTTCCTCCTAATTTATGAATTCCTGAGTGACTTCCTAATGGATTATTTATTTCAAAGTCGTCATAGAACAGAAACACAGGTAGTACTATTTTATTTGGGTAAAAATTTAAAATATGGAGCCACAATGGAGATTGAAGAAAATCACATACATTAAGTGAGGACCCTTTCATTTTTTTAATATTCTCCATTGTAGCATTGAAAACATTTGGTAATTCAAAGAAAAATTTAAAAACAATTCTTAAGGGTATAAAATGTGCTGTAGAATTTTCAATATGATAAGAAGAGGAATTGCCTATAGTTTTGTTTGATGTATAATTACCTACATAGTAGGAAATAGGTGGTACTAAATATTCACTTTCTTCAAAAAATTTAAATCTTTTTTTCTCTGTGTCCAAATTTTGAAAAGAATTTTCAAGTAAATCGATAATTTGTACGTCATTGATTGTACCTGATTGATTAAAAGTTTTCTGTCCTTTTAAAATTTTTCTTAATATAGGCCCAAATCCTTCCTTTAATAAAACAATTACATTATCTACAATAAATTGAACCTGATTACGAGGAATAACAGGGTTAGCGTACAACTTGGAGCAAAATTGAGCAGTTAAATTTTGAACTTTACTTTCCGAAATTTCTTCGTCGAAATCAATAATTTCATTAAAATCCGAATCAGGTGAATGTTCTCGACTTTTGCAATTGAAAGAGGAATCGTTTCGTAGTTGAAGGTTATTTCTTGTTCTTTTTAATATTCTACAGTTATTAGTTAACATTAAATCGTCATGAATATTGTGTTTAGAAATTAAATGCTTCTTAAAAGTAGAAAAAGTATGAAATTTTCGCTGGCAAGAATCTGTTTGACGACAGATAAGAATACTCCCCAGAATCAGCTGATGAGATATTTTAAAGTGAAGTAGAATTGCTTTGATCCGCAGAAATTGTTCATTACAAATGAAGCAAACTATTTCCGTCATGACGTCATAGAAAATAAGCTCTTTCCCATAAAAAGAGTAAAAAATTTTCATAGATATTATGAAGTAAAATAAAAACACAACATAAAAACTCTGTGACGTATTCAACAAAATATCACATAAATGAAATAAAGATTGGTTCAAAATTAAAAAATTAATATAATAACTAAATCCCCATGTCTATATCACAAAAAAGTTTAACAGAGCAAGAATATAAAACAAGGTTGTGTTACTTGGCGTAAGTTAATTGTTAATTATTATAATTTTTTTCGCAATAACTAAATAATTTTTTATTTATTATGGCTAACTTCAATATAGTAATCAAAACCAAGTTATATGGTTTTTATAATGAATATAAAAGAAAAATTTCCTATCAAACTAAAAAATTTTAAACAAAATAAAAAAGCTTAAGATTAAAAGGAATCGGTCTTAAGAGTTAAAAATTTCTGAATGAACAGACTTTAAAATAGTCAACACGTTTGGACTTGGAGTATCGTACTCGGTCGTTATGTTATACAGACCTTGTTGAATAAGATACCAAGTTTCTTTACATTCTTCAGGATATCTTGCATTAAGAGTTTGAAAAATTTTGAAACATATATCCACCCCTTTTCTTAAATTTGAAAATTCGTAACGGATATCTTCAACCACAACATAACATCTTGGATAGTGGTCGTCAGAAACTGCCACAACAAAAGGCTGTAATGTCAAATTTTTTGTAAAACAAAAGTCTCTTCGTTGACGTATTACCTCATCCACTTGTCCTGGAATCTAAAATTGAAAAAAATTGAAAATCATAATAGTATTCAG
>CABEGB010000133.1:0-58132 GCA_901521435.1 Crematogaster levior
AAGAGTGGAAACTATTTGAAAATTTTTTTAAAAAGAAATACATGAGTCTGTTTTTGAAGTAAATGCATTCATCATCGGTAACGAAAACGTTCGATGTTCATATCACCACTAGTACTACAAAGTGCATTCAAAGCTGAACGCATTGATAATCCACATTCGATTATGTCGTATGTTGAATTCCAACGCGTTGCTACGTCAATTATCGGCGATAAATACTTCGTGTTTGTTATGTAACAACTACTTTTTAATTTATTGCAAAGTTGTTCCGATCTTTTTAATTTAAAAAAAATGCTTCTTAATTTAAGAACTGGTGTTTTAACGGATTCATAATTGTCGTAGTTATCTATTTCATCTTCGCGCGTCTCTTCACTAACTAATTTCTTTAAGGAATCCTGCACAGCTAAATTTAAAATGTGCGCAAAGCAGCGAAAATGTTGGTTTTCAACATCAAAAACTAGTGAATTATTTATCATAAGTTTTCCGAATTGTTCAATGAATGTAGAATTTGATGCAGCATTATCCAACGTTATGCCTTGAATTTTTTTTAAAATGCCTTTATCCTTTAAACATGCAAAAAATATTTCCGCGATATCTTTTCCTGTGTGACGACCATTCGAAGCGACGAAATCTAAAGCAATGGAAACCAATTTCCAATCATCATTGATAAAATGTGCAGTTATTCCATAATATGATTTTCCTGCAGGAAAATGTTGCAACAGATGTCCAACCATCTAATGTAAATGATATTTTAGATTTGTTTTGCATCAAAATGTCAATTACAGATTTTTGTATATCTGTAAAGACTTGTATAACTTTTGCACGCATCGTGGTACGCTTTGGCATACTAATTTTAGGATTGAGAAGCGTAAAAAATTCTTGCGTTTCTTGATCATCGAAAAAATTAAAAGGAAGATACTTCATTGCTATCCATTTCACAATCTTGCGATCTAAATAGGCCTGATTTGTGATAATTGGCATGGACTGTAATAAAAAAAATAAAAAATGCATTAAATTATTAGTCATCAGTTAACAAAAATAAAATATAATAATCGTGTTTAATATATTAAAGCATATATTCATTATTCAATTTTTTTAATTTAAATGAAAGATAAAATTAATTATTTAAAAAAGTTCTATTATATATACATAGGTATATTATATTTATATATGTTGATTAGATAAATATGTATTTTATATATATTCGTGAAAACATTGTCCAAAATTAACGCGTAAATTCGTCGGGCTTTTATTGTTCGGCATAATTTTTGTCACCTCTAAATTACGACTTTGTATATATACTCAATTATTAATTATTTTTTATCTTTTGTGACACTACAAAAACATACCTGCTTAAACGCATCATGAATAGATAATTGTTTTGAAGATCCTGGAGGGTTGGAATTTCCAAATATAGTTCTATAAGTCTTTTCATGACTCCTTTGCAGATGTCTTTTAAGGCCAGTTGTGTTAGAATTTGTCATTTTTATTGTCTTTTCAGTTTTGCACAATTTGCAGACTCCAACTTTTGCGTCTTTTATCATTTTAATATCAAAATAACTTTTAACTTTTATGGTTATATTTTTTTTATTTATTTCTTGTTTTTCACTGCAATTCACTACAGTTTGTTCACTACAATTGTCAGTTATATTTGTCACTTCGTTTACTTCTATATCACTATCACTCATATCTGATGATTTATTTTCTATGCTCCTTTTTTTTTTGCAGACATTTTAAAAATTTAGTAGTGTGACGTTTGGCTTTATATACGAAATACGAATCACGACTCACGACGCCAATCTTCTGCGACTTTTGGCGTGCACATGCTTATATACGCTTATTTTCCAAAGCTTCGCCGATGACAAAAGCCGGCGAAAACGGCGCGGCGGCTCGCGGTGCGGCTTTTGTCATCGGACCTAACAAGCGAACGCCGATCAGTGAAATTACACCGCTATCTTAAAAAGTATCGCTCTTTCAGAGAGTCGGATCTTTCAGATTCTATATAAAACAATTTCTTTTGCAAATGGCATTTGTTTTCGAGAAATTTCGAGATTTTCAAGACGAGACAAGATTCTCGAGTTCGAGATCAAGACAAGAATATACATTTCGAGATTTTTTCGAGACAAGACGAGATTGTCCAGAATCTCGTCTTGTCTTGTCTTGTGGCATCCCTATGCTCAACACTATCATACATACTTTTACTCAACCCAGTCCCAATGTCCATCAGTCCGCAAAATAAATTCAATCCATCTCTCCCAACGCCTAATAATTGCATCACGAAAACCACTCGACGATTGATTTCAAATTATTTTTTATGAAAGGTTCTGAATTAATAAATTGTTGACCGCAGCGGCATTCAACAACAAGTTTGAATCCAAGGCTTCAGTAATCTGTTTCTTTGAACTGCACTGCTTGTGTAAACGTTTTACAAATAGGAAACTGCGAAAGAGCACCAAAAACTGTCACGAATTCGACAATTCTATAAAAATGGGCTGGTGTAATGCACTTTATTGGTGGACTAAGACAATTTACGTGCGATCGCACTTTATCCTAAAGTATTGTCATCCTTATCAGAGAACTGGTTGCCTCTAAATTTTTGGTTACGTGGCCTCACCGCTCTTTCAATATCCTCTTTATTTCCTTTTGGATATGATTGCATAGTCTCACTTTTAAACCGACAAGAAAAGAATTCCGCGTTAAAATTCGGAGTACGACTGACACTCGAAGTAAACATCTGTTGTTTATTATCCTTCAGCACGTTGGGCAATAGGTATCGGCAACAGACTTTGTGTTTTTGTCGGCTTCGAATAGATCACGCGCCGAAGTATACCTTCGCCCAAGACGTGCTCCAAAAAATCAGTATAAGACTGGGACTGCACCAGCATATTCTTTGGGTCAAAAAGTACCGATTTAGCAAAAGAAGGACGATTTTTTTGACCCGCTACATCAAGATCCCTCCTTAAACATTTTGCTGACAACATTGTAATCGTGGCAGATTGTATTAGTGCTAATAAGATGTTACAAGAACTAGTATTAACTAAGTTGCATAAAATTGAACTAAAAGTTAATATAAAAAGTTAATATGTCCAAAAAAAAAATAATGACAAACCTTGTCTTGAGCAATCTGATATCCGTCGATGTATACAGAGTGTTTCAGAAAGATTGCAACATCTCAGGAAAATCTCAAAAGGACACCTGATAATTTCGGAGAAGTTACATTTTAGAAAAAAGTGTTAAATACAAAAGTTATAGGGTACAGATAGGGACATTCTTTGGTGATCTTTACTTTGACTTTGGGGTCAGATGTAGGAGTTATTTGAGGTCATTTCAAATTAGTTTTTTCAAATGGGAATCCTTACTTTTGAAAACAGAAATGAAAAAAGCGGGAAATTTTATGTTCAAATATGCTATAATGTCGTAGGGTCAATCTACTCTCTCTGACCTTAAGGTCAAGGTCAAGATCACCATAGGATGCTCCTTCCTGCGTCCTACAACTTTTGTATTTAACACTTTTTTCTAAAATGTAACTCTTTCGAGATTTTCAGGTGTCTCGATCTTTTTGAAACACCCCGTATATAGAGCAAGTAAGCATATAAATACCAGGGATATGAGATCACACATCACTAGAGACAATCAGCCAGGCGAAATCGAGAGAAGGATAAGACTAGGTTTGCATTTGGGAAACTGAGAGATGTATTTAAGACAGAAATACCAATATGTCTAAAAAATGCAAAGTATGCAACCAATGGATAATGCCAGTCCTTACATATGATGTGAAAACCCTCATTGTAACATAGAAATCGATGCAAAAATGGTTGTGGCACAGCGCAAGAAAAAGCGATCTATGCTGAGCATTTCTCTGTATGATAAAATCTCAAACCACAATCTACAACGGAGAACCAAAGTCCTCTTCCACATCTTTTTTGTGGAGAGAGTTGCTACCTTAAAGTAGAACTGAACAGACCATCTAGCCAAGACAAAGGATGAAAGGTGGACTAAACGTGTGCTGGTGACCTAGAGAAGAGACATATAGAAGTAAAGGATGTCTCCCAACTAGATGAACGGATGATATTAAGTGCATATGCTCAAACTACAGAAGTCCAGGGTACAGAAAGTCCAACGTGATAGAATGAGTTAAAAAAGACTTACGTAGCAGTAGACAAGATTGGTTGATAGATGGTGATAATTAGACTTCGGATTATATGCATGAAAAATTTAAGATATATGCGTATATATATGCACGAATTTTTACAAATATATGCTAAGAATATGCAAAAATTTGTTATAATTTGCAAAGAATAAGCATATATTTATATATTTTTTGTTTAATTTATGGGTATTTTTATAATATATATTTCAAATTTTTTGGAACAAATGTAAAATAAAATAGAAAAGGCTTTAATCAAATAATATATCTTACAAAATAAATAATCACGATATTTAAAAATACAAACTTTATTTGTACATATAAACTTATATTTAAACTGACTTAAGAAAATTATATTTAAGAAAATTAAAGATACAATTTTTTTATTGTGTGTGAGAGTTAAAACAATATATTATTAAATGTTTTTCAAAATTTTCCAGAAGAAATCTATGTCTTCTATCTGAAAATAGATATTTAAAAATTGAAAAAGAACGTTCAACATCTACAGATGTTATTGGGGCATATTTAAGATTACTAATTAAGGGGTGAGATCTAGTCAGAATTTTCAAAAAATCGATTTTTTTTGCATTTTTTTAAAGTATGATGTCTCGAAAATATTCCCTGAAAATTTCAAATCGATTCAACAAATAGTTTTCGAGATATCTTACTAGAGAAGGCAGAGTGTTACGAAGACAACAACAAATCGATATCTTGGAAGCTTCCACATCGGCAGAACAATTGTTATATGGCCCAGGAATCGATGACTCTATGTAAGTAATTTAATAATTACAATTTCTGCATATAAATCGAGAGTGAGTTTGTTTAGGCGTGGTATTACTCGTTCGTACTTTCAATTTTTTAAAATTTATAACTTCAAAACTATGGATCTAACAAAAATTTTATAAGAATAACTTTCGTTTTTAAATTGCCCAAAATATTAAAAAAAATTTAATTTTTTTTCCAAAAAAAATTTTTTTATAAACAATTGTTTAAATAATAGCCGTTAAACAATTCAATACTTGGGTTTCTGGATAAACTAATGTCACATTTGGATTCAGCAGATCAAAATACATAAAAAAAACTTTATTTCATCCAATGGCCTCAAAGTTATATGAAAAAGTAATACCAAACCTAAACTAAAACTTTAATCGCGTTTTTCTCGAAACTATGTTTTCGAAGTCGGTGACCATGTAATTCAATAACCACTCGATGGATTTGGATGAAATTTATAGAGCTTATTAAAAACATAAAAAACTTGTACTTGATCGAAGGATTTTAATTTTTCTTAAAAATTACTATTTTTTTTTAACAATAAACAAATGTTTTTTCCTCGAAAAATCGCGAAAAAGCTGTTAGAAGCCACCATTTTGTTAATTTGCAAAAAAAAAAAGCTTCGATCAAGTACAAGATTACATAGGTCAACAAGGTTTTGTTGTTGGGAAGGTGTGGATCATTTCTGACGTAATTTTGTGCGTAGAATCCGAATCTGAAATCAGAATTGGCCTATCACGTCAGGATTTTGAGATATTTGAGGATATATACTCGAAAAATGCGTTTTTTTGCTATTTTCGAGGTTATGTACAGGACGCAACAAAATTTTTGGGTCTTTTGTGCTATGTGCATTATTTAGTACTATTCTTACCCTTTAAAATGAGATATTAATCGACTACCTACGATTTTTTTTCGCCAAGTTACGGGCATTTTAAATTATGACATTTATCGACATCAGACTGGTATTTAGCAACCTCAAACATAAAAAGTACTGTTATCGATTTTGCGAATATCTAAAATAAAAAATCTGCATTTAGTAACGGAAAAGTCGGATACAACGCTTATGCAGAAGTGATTAACTTTTTAGAGTAGCGGTTCACGCCGATTGAATGGTTTTTTCTTAATTTGACCTTGACTTGACCTTCATCCTGACCTGATAGGATCAAACTGATCTCGGATTTGCATTCAGCGACCTAAAAAAAATAAAAAGTAATGTTATGCATTTTGCAAATATGTCAAATAATAAATATGCATTTTGGAACGAAAAAGACGGGAAAAACGGTTACGCAAGTGGGTTAAAATGCCCGTAACTTGGCGAAAAAAAATCGTAGGTAGTCGATTAATATCTCATTTTGAAGGGTAAGAATAGTACTAAATGATGCAAATAGCACAAAAGACCCAAAAAATTGGTTGCGTCCTGTACATAACCTCGAAAGTAGCATAAAAACGGATTTTTCGAGTATATATCCTCTAATATCTCAAAATCCTGACGTGATAGGCCAATTCTGGTTTCAGATTCGGATTCTACGCAGAAAATTATTTCGGAAATGACCCACAGCTTCCCGACAACATCCAAGACCCCCTTTTTTGTAGACCTGTGTTATCTATTAAACTAATGATTTTTTTTTGTTTCGTTGATTTCAGATGATCTGGTGGAATGTTCTGATGGTCATCGCAAAGCACTACTTGTCGGACGGGGTCCAACAAAGATGGCGATAACTTTATCAAAAATTAATTTTTTTTTTGGAAAATTTAGTGAAGTCATGTTAAAACATAATATAATAACTCTGTAATATCAGTTTTATAAAATAATTACAGTAAAAAAAAAAATTATTTAAAATACTCATTTTTTCATGCTTCTGACTAGACCTCACCCCTTAATTGAGGAGTAAAAAAATTAATATCGTTATCGTCACTAGTAATTACTTCACCTTTCAAAATTCTGTTGACTTTAGTTAGTAGCTTGTAACCTATATTTTTTTCCAAAACGTCGTTTAATTTTTTAAAAATTGCCGCACCAATTTTACCTTTAACATTTTTACATAAAGTTTCAAACTCTTCAATTAATTCAATTGATTCTAACAAGCTCATTCCTTCTTTTTCCAATTTCTCAATTATTTTTGCCACGAAACTATAATTGCTTTTAATAAATCCAAGTTGTTGTTGAATTTCGGATTTCTTAAATAATTTTATGCAATTTTCAATTGCAATGTTTGAATCCGATTCCGTAAGAGCAAGAATAACATTCATTACGGGATTGTAATTATCTGCATAGAAAAGAGCCGCCATCAGCCATGTACCCCATCTTGTTATTATAGGTTCAGGAGGAAGTGGAGTATTGGGAAGTTGCTCTCTGTAAAATTGAACCCGTAGAGGAGCTTTTAAAAAAATTTTTTTTACGTTTTTAATCAAATCGTTAATTAGTGGAAATTGATTCCTAATTTCTTCAGCCACACGATTGAGACCATGAGCTAAGCAAGTGACGTGGATTAAATTTTCATAAAATATTTTTAAATTTTGACCAGTTTTAATCATATATGGTGCGGCATCTGACACTAACAGTAAAATTTTTTGAGAAGGCACATGCTCGGGTAAAAAAAATTCTGACAATCCGTCTTGAATAAAGCGAGTTATTGTTAAATTATTTGTTTTTTCAAGTTGTTTTGACGATATTAGATATGACTTGCTTACGTTATCATCGCAAAGAGAACCTATCAATAAATGCGCAATATATCGACCACAATTATCGGTAGTTTCATCCACTATTAAATAAATGTAATTGTTACCTATAATCTGTTTGATTGTAGATATTGTATCAGCATAACATGAATCTACAAATCTTTTTCGTAATGTACTTTCATTAGGAATATTAAGTTTACAATATTTTTTAAGAAATAATTGAAAGTTTAAATTGTTTAACTTATTTAAAGGAATATTTGAAGCGATTAGAGCTTGACATAAGTCTTTGTTGAACACTTCTTGTTCGGTCTGTTTAAAATTATTTTTTAAGCACTGGCCTAAAGTTTGGTGATGAACTGTAGACTTCTTAAATTTTTCGCAATTTCCAATATGTGAAGTAGTCTTAGCGTGTTGATCTATTAAATATTTTCTGTCACGGGATATCTAAAGCAGCAATTTTAAGATAAAAAATAATAATTAATAATATAATAATATTTATTTGCAGAGTTATTTTATCTATTTATCTTTTATATGCTAAATATTTCAAAATATGTATATACATTTAATATTTTAAATAAAATAAGACTAATATTGATTTATAATTTTAAATGATTAATTATGTTACATATAATCCAGCCACAACGAATTTAAATTATTACAATAATTAAAAATAATTAAAATTTATACTTTTACATCCTTCTTTACTGTAACTAAATAAAAATATTGTTTTCTTTTCGGTACTTACAATTTTACCACATGCTCTGCAGAATATTTTATCTCCA
Source organism: Crematogaster levior (assembly GCA_901521435.1). Classification (NCBI taxonomy): domain Eukaryota; kingdom Metazoa; phylum Arthropoda; class Insecta; order Hymenoptera; family Formicidae; genus Crematogaster; species Crematogaster levior. The sequence goes on from CABEGB010000133.1 coordinate 8,377, forward strand.
TCTAGTACAAGCTCTGGATATGGCTTAATCCATGATAATATCTTGTCAGACATATTTATTTTGTCAATAATTTATTGAATGTTTATAATTTCACCTACTTCACACTAAGTCTAACGAGTTCTAACAGAACGAGTTCTAACGAAGTCTAACAGAAGAATGAGAGGATCAGAGCTTCAGCATCAAGAACAATTGAAAAAAGAGACGACACGGAAAACAGAAGGCACTCATAGCTCGCGCGTTGGCAACGAGTCCTTAGATTCTAGATACATGTAACTAAAAAGCGCGGCACTTCAATTTTTCCATCTTGGATAGATATTTTACGCATAAATTGGAAATTGGAAATTTATTCAATTATATGCAATAAATTATGCAAAATTTATGTAAATATGCAAATTTTTTAAAATATGCACAGATATTTTATGAAAATATGCACAGATTGAATAAATATGCAAAATATGCAAAAATTAATTAACATTAATTAGTTAAAAACATTATAATTTGTTCATTTATTAATGCTCTAATAGAATATGCAAAAAATAACAAATATGCAATTTGCATATAATCCGAAATCTAGTGATAATAATGGGTTGTCTCTTCTCGCTAAATTGTGTGAACGCACGCTGATTCACAAATCTTTATTAACTAATAACTCATTATTTTTTATTTTAATCGCAAAGCAGTATAAACCTTTTTTATTCAATTTAATCCTGTCTACTTTTTGCAGGTATTACACTTGCAATTACACGTATGCATGCACGCACACAGGGTTTACTAAAAGTATGGAAATATTATGAAAATAAATATTATGAAAACTACAAATTTTTAATAACAACTGATCAGATCAACTTCTAATTGTAAGTAGACAATGGATAATTTGAGTTTGGTTTGCATAAGAAAAATGTTTTCATTTTTTTTCTACGCGCAGAGATATTGCGATGCAAAGTTCTAAATGTTGTAATTTACAATTGAGATATTCTGTTTTTGTCTTGATCGTCCTCCAACTGCAGACAAAGGAGGCGTAAAAGGGGTAAAGAAATGTACTGTTCACCATTTCGATACCAGATGACTTGCGATTAGCTAGACAACACTAGATAAGCGCTAATGTTAGGTAGAGACACCCGATGCATAACATAGAAAAAGATAATAAATAAACTTACTAGATGAGCGCGAGTCTAATAATAGCAAGAACCCCACATGAAATCCCGTGCGGTTAAATTTTTTTTTATTTATGTATTATTTTTTATTATTTACTAGTATAAATATTTTGTTTATATTTAAGTATACATATCTTTTTAAATACATTTAAGAATATTTATCTTTACGAAACATGTGTGTGTGTGTGTGTGTGTGTGTGTGTGTGTGTGTGTGTGTGTGTGTGTGTGTGTGTGTGTGTGTGTGTGTGTGTGTGTGTGTGATGTGTATTCTAACATTATTATACATTTAAAAAAAAAAAAATGTGAAAATATAAAATATAAAAATATAAAAATAAAATATAAAATATAAAATATAAAATATATAAAAATATAAAAATATAAAATATAAAATGTAAAAATAAAAATAAGAACATTTCATTTATTTTACTATTATTTTCTATAGACAAATATGTTTAAAAAATATATACATTTCTAAATACAAACAAAATATTTATATTAGTAAATAATACATATTACACATAAAATAGTAAAAAAAATTTAATTGTGCGGGATTTGACCCGGGATTTTCTCGCTGTTATTACGCTTGCACTTACTGCGTCACTGAACTCATTATTATTCTCATCTTATATCTTCTTTTTTTATTTTATTCTGCGTCATCGCTATTAATATGTATTATAAATAAAAATAATTTTTATATGAAATTTTAACAATATTTTTCGATACATATTTATACAATTTTTTTCTGATAAGTTTAACGATGTTGTACTAGATAAATTGCATAAAATATTATTACATAAATTGTTATTGTAAATGATTTATCAGTATATTTATCAGTTTTTTATTACAAACTTTTACAAAACAATATAAATTGTAATTTTAACTCTTTATTTTATTTACTTAAAACAAACTATTAAATAATTTTTTATAATATTTTAATAAAAATACTAGATTATAAAAATTTTATTTAAATCTTTATTTTAAAAAATATAAAAATTTATTTTAACAGTATAGATAATTATGTTATAGTTATGAAATTGATCAAATGTTTTAATGCATCATTAAATTTTTAATAAAAAGAACAGAATTGAAAGTAAATGCAGCCATTAGAGAAATATTAGTAATTTATACATCATTAACCAGAGAGAGTATGTTTCTAAATTTCTAAATAATGTTTTGAAAAGTTTAAAACACTTAATGAATTTTATAAGTTATTATGTAAGTTAAATCCTTTAAACAAAATGATACTCCATATTAAATAATTTGTATTTTATAACAATATAAATTTATATTTATTTATTAAACAAAATAAAAGACAACAGAGATGGTGAGCTCTTTTTTTTAATATAATATATATTTGTAAAGCATTAGTTGTTTAGAATTATGAAGAACTAAAAGCCAGTGATGTAAGTCACGTTTCTGAAATATTTTAAAAATATTTACTTTTATATGTGGATGCAATCAATACAGTATTATACTTTATGCACATCTAAGTCAATATTTTAAAAAATTTAGTTATTAAACGAAATGAAAGACGACAACTATATATATATATATATATACAGTATGTTCAAATTAACGTGGCCCGTAGTGATTTATTGCGAAGTTAATGGGTTTAGAAGAAAATAGTCCAAACAAAAATTGTATGGTTACAAGGGGGACATAATATAATGAAACTTGTTCAGTTACAGGTGGCGCCACTTTTGAGATATCTTGATGGAAGCTATTTTTGTAAATGGAAGTTGATTTTTTTTCCTAATAAAAGTTGTAGCAGATATTGAAACGAATACAATGGTTTTTGTATTTTTTTATTCGGATCATTTTTGACCGAGTTATAGCGCTTTAAAGTTTCAATATTGCCAAAAACTGCTGCATTTGTCTTGATGCCAGCCACTTCTATTTGAATCCCAAAAAATGCAACAAAGAACAAAGAACAATCGATTTACTTTTTTTAAGTAGAATTGTACATTTATTATTTTAATATTACAGTTATAAAGTAATTTTAATATTTCTTTTTCCCTTCGACATAGCCGCCGTCATGTAGAATGCACTGCTGCAATCTTCTCATCGTCTCCTTTTCGACGTTTTTTAACATTTTGGGGGTCATGTTGGCGAACCTTACGATGATCGGTATTTCACGATAAACTAAAACACTTCAGTTCCGTAGACATAATACGTACATAATAAACACAAATACGAGCGTATGCTCAAATATCAACATAGTGAATGCAAAAACATAAACACGAACGAACTGCCAAATGTAAACAAATAAATGCTAAGGTTACTAAAAACAAATTATTTATAAGGTTCCAGTGACAGATGTCAATGATCTTCAGCAAAGAATAAGGTCCGCCTGCGACAACGTGACCCCCGAAATGTTAAAAAACGTCGAAAAGGAGACGATGAGAAGATTGCAGCAGTGCATTCTACATGACGGCGGCTATGTCGAAGGGAAAAAGAAATATTAAAATTACTTTATAACTGTAATATTAAAATAATAAATGTACAATTCTACTTAAAAAAAGTAAATCGATTGTTCTTTGTTCTTTGTTGCATTTTTTGGGATTCAAATAGAAGTGGCTGGCATCAAGACAAATGCAGCAGTTTTTGGCAATATTGAAACTTTAAAGCGCTATAACTCGGTCAAAAATGATCCGAATAAAAAAATACAAAAACCATTGTATTCGTTTCAATATCTGCTACAACTTTTATTAGGAAAAAAAAATCAACTTCCATTTACAAAAATAGCTTCCATCAAGATATCTCAAAAGTGGCGCCACCTGTAACTGAACAAGTTTCATTATATTATGTCCCCCTTGTAACCATACAATTTTTGTTTGGACTATTTTCTTCTAAACCCATTAACTTCGCAATAAATCACTACGGGCCACGTTAATTCACACATACTGTATACTGTACATTTATATATACAGATATATATAAAATTATGTATAATTGTTAATACTATATGTATAATTGTTTACAATTAAATGAGGAGCTAAAAGTCCTAGTAATGTAAGTTACGTTTTTAAAAATATTGAGTTGCCTAAATGTATCAATAATTGCATAAATGTATGTAGGGGAGAGTCGCCTAATTTGGACTGATTTTTAATTTTTCGTTTGAAAATCAACAAAAATCAGGTTAGAAAGAAAACAAACAAACAATTATCTAGAACAGAATATATATTTTATTGCTATGCATTTGCAATATTGTAGAAATTTTAGTATAAAAGTTATAATTAAATCTATCTATCCTCTCCCTTACATAAACCCAATATACACTCACTGGTATAAATATAGTATAATATACGTATCAACAGTTTAAAATTGGTATAAGTAAAAATAATAAACGAATCTTATACTGTATAATAGTATACGTTTAAAACATTGTATAAAATATACATTTTTTGAGAGACGTCGTGGTGTTCTCTTTCGCACTTACGCACAATGAGAGAGAACGCACGGTCACAAACATCAATCTATTTTTTTTTACGTGTACCGTACCCCCACTCTTCAACGCTCGATCTATACTTTTAAGTCTGAGCGCGAGCGAAGACGCGGGAACGTGATATCCAGTGTTGCCAAGGTCGAAAAGGAGATTCCGAAAGAAGAATTACGCATTCATGTGCGACATGTGCGTTCATGTGCGTTCAGTGCTGTGCTGAGTGACTTCTTTTTAGTGTAAGTATCCCTTCCGTCTCTTTTTCGATATGGATTTCCGATATAGACCATCACGTTCACTTTGTGGAATTACAGCATCTTGATCGATTGTTAATTGCGTCTATGATATCTCCTATTTTTTATTGAGGATGATCATTTTAAAATTCTGTCCTATAAGGACAGAAAATCTTGAGTTAATCTCTGCTACAATCTTCTAATTGTAAGTCTCGTATTGCTGTAAGTATCTAATAAAGCAATTATTATAATCATAAATATAAAATACAATACTATGAATCAGAAATATCTAACCTATAACTGCCAGGAATAATCTGTCCGGTTCAATAAAGTATCCTTAATTAATAAATGTACTAATTGGTAATAGATATTAAACTGGTGATTAAATGCTGTTATTCAAACACTTATAACTAAATAAATAAGGATGATAATAATATGTAACGATGCACCCCCATAAATGCATCGTTTCGCTGGACCAACCACCCGTCAAAAGCAACACACGGGGCGCGGTGCGCCCCATATAATTTTTAAACTAATTACAAACGCTCGTAATGCGTGCGCTAGAGACACACAGCTTCGCGATACCTGACGCCGAGCAATCCCAGGGAAATCGTCAACGAGCGAAAGCGTGACGTCAGGATTATTTCTCCCTCTTTACACCGATACCCCGGCGCGCGCGTTCCACCCGCTGTATTTCGCGCCCGCATCTCCGTGGACGCGAAAATCGACTCACACCGCGGCCCTTTAAATCAGCGTCAACAGATACGAGACTTTAAATGCCGGTACAGAGTCCCGCGACGAAAACACGTGCCGATCACGTGCCGGATTATTCAGCGCCATCATACGCCGTGTGTGCGATTCACCGCACGCTCTTCTCGCGACGCGCCGTACATCTAACGAAATAATATATTGTATATCACGACATTATTTCTTTTAATAAATTTGTAAAATCTTACTTGGGATCGACTGCGTATTGTCTATCCCACTTCTGAGTTGTAAAACCCTTGCTACTGGGTTATAAATTATTCGTACCGAGTTTTCTTTTTGAAATCAGGGTGGCAAAGAAACGGTACACACACACATAGAGTAGAAATAGATATAATATACTTAAATAATACACAGAGTAAATGATACAGAGTTCCGACGGCAAATGATACAGAGTTCCGACGGCAAAAATAGGTGTTCGACACGACACTCTCGACAACGCCACGATCGCTTTATAAGTTCGACGCAACGCTCTTCTTTTCGACTGACTGACTTGCCCGTCCGGCGACAAGTGCCGGCTTGGAATTCGTAAGTAGCGAAGCTTACCTGCTCCGCTCCTTCTCCAAGGTTCGCGATCGCTATTGTCGCCGGCGCTTTAGCGCCGCGACACGCATTCCACAAATATCGTGTAATTACAGCGCCGATTTCGGCCGCTGCGCGCTCGGTAGATGGTGCCATCTTTCAAATTGTTATTTGTTTTCTAAACTTCACGTTGCTCATTTAACCCGTCGAACCCTGGATCCGACGAGCTAACCCGAGCGTCCGAGCAAACGGGTTGTTTTAAATAAAAAATATTATTCACGTATTCACATGTTGGTTTTACGTTTATTAAATATACGTTTTTTAAATAATGTTTATTAAACATTAAATACGTTTAAAAAACTATATGTTTATAAAACACGTATGAACGTTTATAAAACATATATGAATTACGTGATATTTCTTGATTATTAAATGAATCACGTGGTATTTTTTGATTATTAAATGAATATTATTCTATAATTGCACTTTCAATTGTGTGATTTATATTGTGATATTGATAAAGTATACAAATAGATAAAAATATGTCAATAATAATTAGATTTGTAAAAAATATGTCCCGTTATATTCTAATAATTATTCGATTTTACTTTTGGTCCACAAACGTTGGAGACTTCTGCAACAAATTATTATAAATGTTATAATATAAATTTATGTGTCTCTTATCTTTTTCATAATACGTTAAAGATTACGTCTGGCTTTTGAAAAAAAAATATATATATACATTTGTATTAAAAATGTGCCCACACACGCACGCACGCACGCACGCGCGCGCGCACACACGCACACGTACACGCACACGCACACGCACACATGTTTTGTATTGTAATATTTAGAATATTATAAATTTATATGTACAATAGTATATTATCAAACAAATTAATATTTTCGTATACTATCATTAAATAATATTAAAGTACATTTCATTATTACAATATGTTTTTATTTTAGATTTTTTTTTAAGCTGTTGCCAAATTACGTGCACTATTAATAGATTTAATTTAATAATCAAATCTATGACATAAAAAATATCCTTCAATTCATTTTTATTCTTAGTTTTTGAAAATAATTTGAACATAATATGCCTCTAGAAAAGCAAATTGTTAGTAAACGGCATTTGCGTCGTAAAATTAAACGTAAATTATAAACAATACTTGCAAATTGCAATAAAAAATAATTTTTATTTTTGTATCTCCACAAAATTAAATTCTAAAGATAAGATGTTTGTATTTCCAAGTATTGTAAAGACAGACTCTATGTGCAAATTCGATTTTATTAATAATAATGAACTGTTACCTGATAATAATGAAGTAAACTGTAAAAATATATTAGACCGTTCTACTATAAATGAAAAGAAATTGAATTTTAAAAATAGTGTTCATAATAGCGATGTTATATTTATCGTAAATGAAGATAATATACTTACGACCAGTACTACTGATTTTAGTATAGAATCACATCTTTCACATGCAAGTACAGTGGATGCAGTATATACACGCTTATGCATGATTCAAACAAAAATGATTATTTTGAATTTAATGAAACTAAATGTGCATTCAATATAAATAACTTACGCAACTGGGCTCTCAAAAATAATATCAAGCACATCGCACTTGATGAACTTTTACAAATATTGAAAAAGACATATAATTATTTACCGCTTGCTGCGAGATGTCTCTTAAAAACTCCGAAACAAACAAAAATATTTACTTTAAATAATAGTGATATGTGTTATTTTGGTATAGAAATGAAATTAAAACAAAAATTAAAATATGATTTAAAAAATACATTAATAGATAATACCATCCAATTAGATTTTAATATTGACGGCTTACCACTGTTTAAAAGTAGTTCACCAAACTGAGGTTTGGCTTATATTATTACAAAGTGATGTATTAATTGATGATTCGCCATGTATGGTAGGTTTATTTTGTGGAAGCGGAAAACCTGATCCGTTGGAACATTTTTTAGATGATTTCATAAAAGAATTAAATTCATTAATATCAAATAATATTGAATACAAAGATAGTGTATTTAAAATAAAAATAAAATTTTTTATTTGTGACGCACCTGCGAGAGCAATGTTAAAAATGATTATGGGACATAAGTAAACATGGTTGCGAAAAATGTTGCATAGTAACAAAAACGAAGCTTCTAATAAAAAACATAAGTTTCCTAAATTTCATTCTAGAAGAAAATTGTATTATCCAGTAAAAAAAAATACAAAGAAAGAAAAGATAGAGACTTTTCATTAAACCAAATTTTTATTAGGAGTACAAATAAGTCTCCGCCGTTTGATAAAAGATGGTGCCACCAGTAAGTTATGGTTAAAATTGTCTGATGTAAAACGTCATATCGTAAGGTTGGACATCTGTCAACAACATAATCTTGAAATATTAGCGATTTTGTATCAGCATCATATATTTTTTTCGTGCGAAAATGTTGAGTTTTGAGCCGAATAAGTGTCATTTGAGGGAACTTTTGATTTACTTCTTTAATTAGAAGAAATCTGCAGCTGAGGCGCATCGATTGCTTGTAGAAACATATGGTGAGGCTGCCTTAAGTGAGAGACGTTGTCGTGAGTGGTTTCAAAAGAATATTCATGGAAAAAAATTCATGTGTATTTGGTGGGATCAGCTTGGTGTCGTATACTATACTATACTATGAGTTGCTCAAACCGAACGAAATCATTACTGGGGTCTCTATCGAACACAATTGATGAGATTGAGCCGAGCACTCAAGGAAAAACGCGCCCACTACTACTCCAGACACAACAAATTATTCTCCTGTATGATAATGCTCATCCACATGTTGCGGAGCCGGTCAAAACCTATTTGGAAACACTCAATTGAGAAGTTTTACCCCACCCGCCGTATTCACCAGACATTGCTTGTTTTGACTCAGCTTGGTTAAGTTAATGACCGCGCTGTATTTGGTGGTGGAGGTTGATGTGAATGTTCAAGACGTAGGAGCACACTTTGTATGTATATAACTTTATTTAACACCCTTTAAAAATCTGTTAGAATAATGTTTGAATCGTTGCAATTGTGAAGGGCGAACACGCTCTTGCCCGTTGTGTTATATGGATGAACACGCTCTTGTCCGCTGTGTTGTATGGGCGAACACGCTCTTGCCCTTGATTGTATTAGACCTGGTACAAGAAATGTCTTTGATAACTCGCACGATTGTGTAAATGCTCACTGTAATCGACTCACGAAGTGAAAAACTCGAGAGGCTCAACGTTATTAACAGATTCGGATGAGAACGGCTTCTGCTGTTTCGTTAGGAACCACCTCTTCAAAGATCTTATTGGTCGCGGTATCCCTTCCCCAAGAGATTTTATTGGTCATTAGAAAAATACGCATATGCGGAAAAAACCTAAGACTGTACTGCGTAGCATTATGAAGTGCGACTTGCTGCGTAACAAAGACGCCGCGTGATAAAGGCTGCCGCGAAAGGAAAAAACACCACGGGAAAAACAAACACCACGAATGCTTACCCAGGTACTGCGGACCGAAGTTACTGCGATAATTAACAGAGACATTTATTGATTTATTATTTTGTGTATTATGTTTGGCCTAATTGATGTCGTGCACGACTTATTTTAGCGCTTACACAACATTGCTCCTTCTGATTATTACTTGTTTCGATCGATGACGCATGGCCTGTCTGAGTAGCACTTCACATCCTATGAAGATACCAAAAATTGGGTCGATTCGTAGATAGCCTCAAAAGATGAAGCGTTCTTCCGACGCAGTATACGTATGCTGCCAGAAAGATGGGAAAAAGTAGTGGCTAGCGATGGACAATACTTTGAATAAAACATTAGGTACCGTTCTTTCACAATAAATACTCAATTTTTGATAAAAAACGGCGGAAACTTATTTGTACTCCTAATATTAGTACACATATTATAAAGGTATATCTCCTTTACTTAATATAAAAAATATAAGATTAGTGACACACTTCCCTTTGGATCCTATGCACTTGATATATTTAGGTATTGTAAAACGGATTCTAGTAAACTATTTGATAGAGGGAACATGGAAATGTAAATTATCAAAGGGAAATTTAGTTAATATAAATTGTATAATGAAACAATTACAAAAATATGTATCAAACAAATTTGCTAGGAAACCTCGTAGTTTTAAGGAGATAAAAAGGAGGAAAGCTTCCAGACTTTCATAATATATCTTTCTCCTATTGTACTATATAATAATTTAGATAGTAAAAGATACAATTACCTTCTATTGCTACATAGCTGTAACAATATTATGCAGTAAAACATTAATTACTTTATATATGCATATTGCTAAGCAAGCTATACTTCAATTCGTTCAACAGTCAGCAATTATATATGGTCCATGCTTTGTAGTATATATAATGTACATTCATTACTTCATATTTATAAAGATGTTGAAATGTATGACCCATTAGAAAATTTTAGTTGCTTTCCATATGAAAATTATTTAGGTAAGATAAAAAGATTAGCTTGTGGTACCAGGCTACCACTTCAGCAAATAGTAAATCGAATTGCAGAACTAGAGTCTTCATAAGACGAGTCTTCACTAGAGTCTTTAAATTGTTTTAAACAGAATATTCTAAAACAAATTATTAGTGAATCGCAAAATGAAAATTCATTTAGATGCTTAACTTTAATAACTAAACGTTTCAAACTTTCTGTAAAGAGACCAGACAACATTGTTTCGGTTTATAATAAAATTGTTGAAATTAAACATATTATTCACATAGAAAACCGTTATAAACCGTTGGAACATCTTTTAAATATATGCATGATTTGTACAACACTCTTATTCCATCTTCCAAATTAGGAATATTTTTTCTTCACAGTTGTGAGTTATCAATCACAATTTTTGTAGAAGAAATAAATCATAAATGTATAATTTTTCCATTTCCATTTCCAAAAATGGATATGCTGCATTTTCAATTAGGCACCAACATTAAAATAAATAGTCTAACAAAATTTTATAAATTTATATACATTAGTTTTAGGCACTGTTTTACATGTACCTTGAACAGACAATTGCATTCTTAAACATACATTATATAGAGATAGATTGAGAGAGAAATACTTCCATTATTATAATTGTGTGAAGAATTTCTTCAAAACGTTACTAAAAATTTAAGCCATTTATAATATGAATATATGTACATGAATAAAAATGAGTTGATAAATTATAATTGAGATAGTTGCATTTTTGTAAATATTATTATTTTAATATTAATAATTTTATGTAATATTAGTTTTGAATATATTTCCTCAATGTATTATAACACACACAACACAAAATACAGAAAAAAGCACGATAAATCCTTCTGGCCGAAATGAGCATCTATGCAGTAGTACAATTTTTAAAGGTACTCAGAAAAAATGTGCAGCCGTCCCTTTTATTTGGTTAACAGATAATAATTCAGTTTGTTATTGGCCAAAAACCACACCTTATGTTAAATTTAAAGCATTAGTAAAATCTAATACAGTCTATCAATCGTCATGGAAAAAATTTGATGTTAATGCTGTTCTACATACAGAAGGTATATTATACTCGTATTCTTAAAACGTATGTAAACTTACTATAAAAAAACTTACTAAATGTAAAATAAAAATCTGCAAATATCTATGTTTAAATATTTATTTATTTGAATGTTTAGATAATTATGATAAGGCTGAACAGTTTATGAATGCTTATATTGAACAAAGCACTTTATCAGATAATGTAACAAACACAAGAAAAGAAATATTTCAGCAAAATAATTATTTAGTTGATTCTAAATGTAATAAGTTAGTAAACGAATCAAATATCACTACGACTATAAAACGTAAGAAAAAACAAAAAATCCAAAAATATCATTTTAAAAACGAAAAAAATAGTAAAGAGTCCGACTCCGGTTTCAAATAATGAAGATTCAACATCAGAAGATTCAAATTCTTCAACAAGTGATGTGAATTCAAGTAAAAATAATTACAATTTGGATATAACAAAGAAAAGGGAAATAAAAAGCACACTTTTATTAACAAAGAAGAAAATAATACAGGTTTTTTGCTGCAAAGAACAATTAGTGGTCCGCTTCAAAATGAGACCACACCAGATTATCAGACTATGTTAGATCAAAACAAGTGTGAAATTCTCACTACAACAAGTACCTACAGCCCCTGTTATCAAATCTATTCAATCTGTCAGTGGAGTAGTTAAACGATCATTTACAAGGCTTAGATGTAAAAATGCTGAAGAGATTTCGTTTAGTACCATGGAAACAGATGAAACAGATCAGGAATGTCAATCTATTGTCAATCTATTGAGACTCCATTGTCTACTCCTCGTTCTATTACCAATAAGATTTCTCGCATAAAGAATTTTGTACAATTGCTCAAAATTGAATTTCAGCAAGTTGTTCTGTCATATTTACAAAGCATTGAAACTACGTATAAACAAATTTTATCAAAAATTGATGTACTTCTGCGACATAAAAATTTAACAGGAATGACATGTATAAAACCTGAAGGGCTACTCGAACTTCCTCTTTCAAGCATGGAACAATTTGAGGAAATAGAGAAATTACTAGTAGTTGAAGAAAACTTCAACTTGGTTGGAAAACTTCAACCCATCTTGGCTAACGAACGATGGTAATGAACGACTTCGAAATGCATTGCCTTAAACTTTTTAAATTTACAATTCCTGTTTTCTACAGATATGTCGATAACATATTTATGATTGCTCCCACATTTGAAATTAACACGATTCTCGAAGTTTTTAATGAATATCACCTTCGTCTAAAATTTACCCACGAAATAGAGAAAGATTTCTCAATTTCTTTCCTTGACACAACATTAGAGAAAATAATGTACTTTTAACAAATTGGTACTGAAAAGCAACATTTTCAGGACGGTATCTAAATTTCTTCTCAAATCACCCGTTTAAACACAAGAGAAACACCATATCTAACTTAATTGACAGAGCCATCTTGCTATCTGACGAGAAATTTCATAAAAATAATATTAATGTGATCAAAGAAATTCTTCGTAACAACCTCTACCCTAAGCACGTCATAAACCACCATATAAATAAAAGACTTAAAGAATTACAGCACAAACAAAATAAGAGTAATATTCAAGATAACATTGCTTTCGAGAAACTGTATCCTTATTCCCTTCACTAATGAAGTTATAAAAAGCATCGAACGTATTTTAGGGAATACCAATTTAAAAGTACTTTATACTATCTTCAATAGATTGGATTTCATTATAAAGAAGGGAAAGGACACACTCAGCATTTTTATACAAACGGAATTAGTTTATGAAATTGATTGTTTGAATTGCAACGCGTGCTAAATAGGGCAAACGAAAAGGCATCTAATGACCCGGCTAAAAGAACACCAGAACGATATAAAAAAACTTGTGACCAACCATTTTGTTGTAAGCAAACACAGATTATCTCATTGTCACGAATTTGACTGGAACAATCCTAAAATTTTACATAAGGAGACACACACAAGGAAAAGGGTGTAACGATGCACCCCAAAACACAGCATCGTTCCGCCGGACTAACACCGTCAAAACCGGCAATTGGGGCGCGGTGCGCCCCACATTATTTTTATCAAATTCAAACGAATCGCTAGAGGCACGCAGCCTCGCGATGTTCGATGACGAGCGAACACGGGAAAACCCGACCGCCGCCGAACACCGACCCGAGCGCTTTCCCTACTCCGAGCCGGCACGCGTACGCCGGGTGGGAGAATTTCCTTTCCCCATCTCCTCACAATTTTCCGTATAAAAAGGGATCCAAAAAGATCTCTAGACCGATTCCGGATCCTGACAGCCGACGCTACCAGCCGACGTTAGAAGGATAATCCTGAACCTGTTCCTCAAAGCCGCAAAACCAGGGAGTCGAGCGTACTCGGTTTCCGTCGAGCGTTCTCGACAGCTGCTTCCTAAAACACCGAATTCTCCGGGTAAAAGCAGTGCCCGGGGGTGGAGAGTACTCCGTCTCCGCCGAGCGTTCTCGGCCGCTGCCAGAACCGAAGATCCAGATACAATACGGGACGTGGGGTAGAGCGTACTCTGTCTCCGCCGAGAGTTCTCGGCTCCCGTACCCGCACCGACCATCCGTGCCTATCCACCAAGACGCCGAATAAGAGTGCAACAGAGCGTTCTCTGTTACCGCCGAGTGTTCTCGGTCCGGTCGTCTCATCCCGATACCTTTCGCGGACTTCCGATCTCCAGCCGCGCCATAACATCGCGCCTTCGCCATTAATACGGCGATTGATAAGCCATCGCGCCGCGCTACGAACCGCGAGCGTTTAAACCGATACTCACTACAGCGAGATCACGTCATCGCGCCGCGCCGGAGCACGTGCTCACCGCGTGCACTCTTCGCGCACACCGAAACCGCGTCTCGTTACCGCGCGGACCACGCGACATCGACGCTACCGCGCGCTCCACACGCGCTATATCCACTCCCCGCGCGAGTTGTATATAATTGTAAATAGTAGATATAATAAACTAAGTTATTTGTTATAAACATAGCGTATTCACTTCAACCCATCGAACCCCGGATTCCGACGAGCTACGCCCGAGCGTTCGAGGCAACGGGTTGTTTTAAGGAAGATAGCAGAGATGCTATTTATCAAAAAATGCAATTCTGTAATTAACTCCCAAAAGGACATAGATAATCTAACTGCCATTATGACGGCCTTTTAAACATTTTATAAATTTTTTGGCATAACATGTACTTATTTATTATTGATATTGTTAACTTGTGACCCGTTCTTTCTATCTATATATGTATCTCGTCATTTTCTTTTTTTTTACTTTTATTTATTATAATTTTGTCCCCAACGTCACACAGACAATTTCAATCCCACTCAGTCCTATTGTTGCTGTCATGAACAACAGACGCCTTTCATGTCTTCCTAAATCTCAACTGATTTATGATGAAATTGTTATTAACATTTTGTATTAATGTTTGCCGGACTGACTATCACGTAAGTCACAAATTGAATATGTATAATTTGCCAAAAAACGATTATTTTTTATAACATATTTACAGATATACTTGATAAGGATCTAAACCAAAGGTCGAAACGTACTAATAAACGTACTAATAAACGTTAAATAAGATATCATTCGTACCAGTTTGAAGTCAATTATTGCCCTTTCCTTTGAATTCAATTACTATGTAACTACGAATAAGACCTTTAAGATACATTAACAACGTTCTTTTTTATAATAATCAGGTATACGTGTTTTATATTATGAATTATAAAACATTTCTTTCTTTCGTTGCAGCGCACAAGACTAGCATCAATTGGTGGCGAAAATCAACATTATTGCGTAATGAGTATGCTATGATTTTTGTTAACCAAATTAGCAGCACATTTTAATTGGGCTGGACGGAAAAAGATAGCCTTTAAAGAAAAAAGTTCATGGGTGTTATTTATGATACATATAACTTACAATAATAAAAGTAACTAATAATTTCTTCAATAATAATTTTAATATACATATTTAATATATATTTATTATTTTTTTAGAAAGTGCTAAACTCGCCTTCAGTGAGATAGATGGATCATGTACAGGAGATAAGATCAAGAGATACGGTAGTGTCTTGTGCTAAGTCCGCGCAAGCACAAGACACTACCGTATCTTATTACGCGAGTCGGTCAGTTGAGAGCACTCAAGAGATACGGTAGTGTCTTGTGCTAAGTCCGCGCAAGCACAAGACACTACCGTGTCTTATTACGCGAGTCGGTCAGTTGAGAGCACTCAATATTTCTGGTTTTCATATATCTGCTCAACGGATTGCGTTCTAAGTAATCTCAATCGATAGAGCGGGGTTGAATTACATAATAAAAGTGTTTTTATTTTTGGGCTACATGCTCTATAAATCGAGTTATTACGACGCAAAGTCAAAAAGTGAAAAATATTAAGTAAGAAACGTCGTCGTCGTCGTCAACCGTTCCGATGTACAGTTGAGGCATTCGACACCAGATCTAGCGACGCTCTGGAAGTGCTGGCAAGAGGAGGTGCGGGGAAGAACGAAGAAATGTGCTAAAGTGTGGGCAAGGGGGGCCGCGGTCAGAGGTGAAGAAATGTGCTATACAGGACGTCGTTTATTGGATTGGATACGTTTACAATAATGTAGTATGATCGATAATCGATCGACGGTAAGTGACATGAATAAACAAAAGTTAGGTTATTAGGAGCAACGATAAGTGAAAAGTAAAGTAATAGAATAACAGTTAAAAAAATCTTCATTAAAAGTATATTCACGTAATATTTCTATCTACTGCGTAATTATTATTACCTTGTACAATTGAAATTACTTTTTTTTTAAATTACTTTAACAATTGTACCATTTACAAGACGCAATTTAACATCTAACAATCAATATTTCGCCAAAATTAAGATTATCATAACTTTCGCCCTGATTTTAATTGATTTTTTTTCGAAAGCTCAGTTGTTCTAGAATTATCATTATTTATGTAATGTCTAAAAATAAATTGTGATTAATATTTCATTATTTAAAAATTGTACAAAAAAGAGTGATATTTCTTTAAAAATTACCTTTTAAAAAAAAGGTAAAAAAAAGGTGCTAAGTCCGCGTCAAAAAGTATCTTTGCAAAATATAGTCAAGAGACACAGGTAGTGTCTTGTGCTAAGTCCGTGTAAGCACAAAAGCCACTACCGTGTCTCTTTACGCGGGTCGGACAGTTGAGAACACTCAATATTTCTAGTTTTCATATATCCGCTCAACGGATCGACTTCTAAGTAGTCTCAATTGATAGAGCGGGGTCGAATTATATAATAAAAGTGTTTTTATTTTTTACTACATGCTTTATAAATCGAGCTATTACGACGCAAAGTCCAAATGTGAAAAATATCATTTAAGAAACGTCGTCTTCGTCTTCGTCTTCGTCGTCATCGTCGACCGTTCAGACGTACGGTTCAGGCATTTGACATAAGATCGCGCTAGCGATGCTCTAGAAGTGTGATTGATCGTATAGTGTGATCGATAATATCGATTGATAGTAAGTGACGTCGATAAACGAAAGTTAGTTTATTAGCGACAACGATAGTGAAAAGTAAAGTGAAAAATAGATAGTGAAAAATAGAATAATTTCTATATTATGACAAGGTGCAATAGTGAAAATTAATCTGCATCATGTTCTTTACAAATTATCGGATATGTTAGAGATGAGAAAAAAGTAAGTCTTGAATTTGTGTAAAATTCATAAATTTTAATATTCCTATTACAATATATCTTTTTTCTAGGAAAGATAAGTACCCGAGTGGAAATTTGTCTAGCCAAAGTTACTTTGCAGCTAGTGGCTAGATCATGCAGATATGATATCTAGCCATTGACTAGCTCAGTATGAACTATAATTTACGTTACTTCTTGGCTATCCAGTACTTTTCTAGCCCCTGTACTGTAAATGTTGGAATAGATGGCACTGGGAACCTTTAAAAAATTAGCTAGCTATTAGCTAGCTACTAGACAGCCATTAAAGAAATAGCTAGTATACTAACTAGCTAGCTATAGCTAGCTAATAGCTAGCTAATTTTTTAAAGGTTCCCAGCGCCACCGAGTGGAAATTTAAACTCGTCACTACCCAGCCATTAACTAGCCAATTTGTGTTTTATCTAGTCCTTAGCGAGTAATGTAACGCTTAAAAGTCCTAGCTACTGGACAAACATTATTGTCTTGTGGCGAGCTTAGAAAAGCTATTTAGCTACTAGATACTAATATATATTAGCTGTTTAGTAATTATCTCTAGCCACAGTAAACATTATAGTTATTATAATTTTATTTTTATATATATAAATTTATTTAAAATTTATTTTTAAATAAATTTATTTTAAAATTTTTTATATTATATATATATATATATATATATATATATATATACAGGGTGTCCCAGACTTCGCGCACCATAGGTAAATGGGAGATTCCTGAGATCATTTCGAGACGAAAATTCTAATACCAAAATATCGAGGGTGCTATAGTTTTTAAATGAGAAGGGTTTATAGTTGACTAATCAAGTCGTCCGAAATTCGCGCGCTCAGGCATGGCACACTGTACAGTAGTGAAGGTGTTTTCAAGCCCCAATTCTATTCTCGAAATTGATAATTTTGCATACGTTGTTGTTATAATTGTTTCTTATTTTATTGTATTTTATTGTATTTATGTTATAATTATGATAATTCATGTTATAATTATGATAATTAATTAATAGTAAAATATGTCAGTATTGACTTTGAACTGTCAAAGCTGTCACATGAAGTGTATCGTACAATAGTTATATTAAATTTTAGATTGGTTCTTTTGATGTTTATAAGACTAATAGGGAATATTTACATAAATTTTTAAAGAGATTATTTTACAAATGAGAATTTTATAGCCGTAGCAGCCGTAAATAAAAAATTATTCATTTGATATTAATTTTACATTTTTGTCATGTGAAATTGTCACTTATTTGCGATACACTTCATGTGACAGCTTTGACAGAAAAAAAAAAAATACAATAAAATACAATAAAATAAGAAACAATTATAACAACAACGTATGCAAAATTATCAATTTCGAGAATAGAATTGGGGCTTGAAAACACCTTCACTACTGTACAGTGTGCCATGCCTGAGCGCGCGAATTTCGGACGACTTGATTAGTCAACTATAAACCCTTCTCATTTAAAAACTATAGCACCCTCGATATTTTGGTATTAGAATTTTCGTCTCGAAATGATCTCAGGAATCTCCCATTTACCTATGGTGCGCGAAGTCTGGGACACCCTGTATATATATATATATATATACAGGGTGTCCCATTATAAAACATCCACGCAAATTACTCCGAAGATAAGGGTGATAGCAAAAAATGACCTTAACAAACGTTGTAGGATTAAAAGGGGGCCAACTGAGGGTGACCTTGACTTTGATCTCGCAGTTGATTTTCAAGGTCATTTGAAGGTCAGAGTAATTTTTTAAAATGGAAACCCCTATTTTTGACACCGGATTCGAAAAGAGCGGAAAATTTTACGTCAGAAATGATATTTTAAATTTTTTTTGTGTGACCTTGAGAAGGTCAAATGAGGGTCAAATGTTGAAAAACTGCTTGCTGATTGTTTATTTAAATTTATAGGCGAAATAAACGTTATAAAAGTACCTTTAGCAGGTAGATCAAGCTCAAATGTGCCAACGATCGTGACCATTTTGACCTTGAGGTCAATTTTCAAGGTCATTTAAAGGTCAGAGAGATTTTTATAAACTCTTATTTTTGACACCGGATTCGAAAAGAGCGGAAAATTTTACGTCAGAAAAAATATTTTAAAGTTTGTTGGTGTGACCTTGAATAGATCAATTCAAGGTTAAATATTCAACAAGCACTCAAAAGCTGTTGCTTACATGTGCTAACCTTACTTTAGCTTTAAAACCACCACGCAAATTACTCCGAAAATAAGGGTAATAGCAATACCGAATTCGAGTTATCAATTTTTAAAGTTGTAGCTTTTAACACGTAAGATATAGGAAAAACGTGTGCTCAAGTGATTTATCAATTCGTAGCGACAATAATACTTGCTCGATTTTTTTAAAAAACTAGGATACAGTGCAGGATAATGCTAGAAATAACATTTAAAGAAACAAGGATTATTAGCAATTGCCGTTTTTGAATTATTGAAGTTCAAAGTGGTGTATCCGACATAATTTTTAAGAGTTTAAAGCATTTTGAGCGCAAATCGATTAACTGATGAACGTTCTTAAAATTGTTTTTAAATTGTACATACTTATACCGGCAACAAAAATTAAATTTTTTCTTGTTAAAAAATTGTACCTCACTTACATGTGTTGTGTACCATATATGTAAGTCTGAAATCTCTTATTCTTATTCTTGTCCTGACCGTCCAATACCGTCCAATATTGACCGTCGCTTGATAGTATGTACATATAATAACATCTAATTTATTTTGTCGTATGTTGACAAATGTTCTCATACATTTGAAACTCTTTTTTGCGATCGTTATTATCGTTAAAAAAATGCCTGACTACACTGCTAATGAAATTATTGACATTCTTCTTATTTTAGGAGAATGTCGACGAAACTATCGAGAGGCAGCAAGACTGTATCGTGCTCGATTCCCTCAAAAACAACATCCTAATCATACGGTAATACGTGACATTGAACTACGCGGTCGACAAGGAATTTTTGTTCGAAGAAAGAGGGCACTGAATGAACACGATTATGAATATAATCCTCGCTTTATTGCTGTTCTAGCCATGGTACATTTAAATGTTCACGTCAGTTTACGCGAAATCGAGTTAACAATGGGCATTCCAAGATCTACGGCCAGTAGATATTTACGACTTGCGCGTTATCATCCTTATCACATTTCTTTAAATCAAGCTTTAACTGAGGAAGATCATCGACGGAGAATAACATTTTGCCAATGGGCAACGCAACAAATTACTGATGATGAAAATTTCTTCAACAATGTTCTTTTTAGTGATGAGACTACATTTGAGAGTACTGGTATGTTGAATCGCCATAATTGCCACTATTGGTCTCCTGTTAATCCTCATTGGATGCAAGAAGTTGATCATCAGCATCGCTGGAGTGTAACAGTATGGTGTGGCATTGTAAACGGATATCTAATTGGACCTTATTTTTTTGAAGGTAACGTAACTCAACACACTTATTTACAGTTGCTCAGAGAGGAACTTCCACTTTTGCTAGAAAACGTTGATCTTCATACAAGAGCCAGGATGTGGCTACAACAAGATGGCGCTCCTCCACATTATGCCAGAATTGTCAGACATTTTCTTAACGAAAGGTTCAACAACCGATGGATTGGTAGAGGAGGCCCTATAGCATGGCCACCAAGATCTCCAGATCTGATATCTCCAAACTTTTATTTATGGGGCTATCTAAAAAATACAGTCTACCGCCACAGACCAACTACAAGAGCTGACATGATTCAAAGGGTTACGCAAGCCTGCTTAAATATTCCACGTCAAGTATTATTAAATACTATTAGGAACTTTGAAAAAAGAATAGAATATTGTCAACAAGTAAATGGTGAAACTTTTGAGCATTTTCTTCATTAAATGGTGACTGAAACACTTGGACTCTATGACTAAATGCACATGTAAGCGTGGAATTTTCAATGTTTTTTCAACTGTCTAGACTTATCCCCGATCTTGCCTTAACTGGCCGGGTCATCCCCGACCTTGCCTTAACTGGCCGGGTCATCTCTGACCTTGCCTTAAATGGCCGAGTCATCTTCGATCTTGCCTTAAATGGCCGAGTCATCTTCGATCTTGCCTTAAATGACCGGATCATCGACAAACTTGCCTTACCATAAAAATAATGAAGTTTTAAACACTTGATCTTAATTAAGTTAATGTTAATTAAGTTAATTTCAATTAACTTAATTAACATTAATTTAATTAACTAGTAAAGGTCACACACCTGAACGCAGAATTTTGTGCTCTTTCAGAATCCGTGGTCAAAAATAAGAGTTCCTATTTCGACAAACAAAGACTTTTAAATAATTTTGAAAATCAACTCCAAGGTCAAAGTCGAAGTCACTCTTAATTGGCTCCCTTCGATGCCTACAGCCTACAACCTACAATACTTACTGATTTTAAAGCTAAAGTAAGGTTAGCACATGTAAGCAACAGCTTTTGAGTGCTTGTTGAATATTTAATTTAATTGATCTATTCAAGGTCACACCAACAAACTTTAAAATATTTTTTCTGACGTAAAATTTTCCGCTCTTTTCGAATCCGGTGTCAAAAATAAGAGTTTATAAAAATCTCTCTGACCTTTAAATGACCTTGAAAATTGACCTCAAGGTCAAAATGGTCACGATCGTTGGCACATTTGAGCTTGATCTACCTGCTAAAGGTACTTTTATAACGTTTATTTCGCCTATAAATTTAAATAAACAATCAGCAAGCAGTTTTTCAACATTTGACCCTCATTTGACCTTCTCAAGGTCACACAAAAAAAATTTAAAATATCATTTCTGACGTAAAATTTTCCGCTCTTTTCGAATCCGGTGTCAAAAATAGGGGTTTCCATTTTAAAAAATTACTCTGACCTTCAAATGACCTTGAAAATCAACTGCGAGATCAAAGTCAAGGTCACCTTCAGTTGGCCCCCTTTTAATCCTATAACGTTTGTTAAGGTCATTTTTTGTTATCACCCTTATCTTCGGAGTAATTTGCGTGGATGTTTTATAATGGGACACTGTATATACAGGGTGTCCGATTATAAAACATCCAGTCGAATATTTCGAAAACCAAGCCCGGGAGAGAAAAATTTTTCAGACAAAAGTTATTTGGTTTCGAGGGGCCCATAAGATGATACCATTGGTTTGACCTTGAAGAATTATTTGAAATGTAAGAATCTTTTCTTTGCCAGTGATGAAAAATTAAAAGAAGGAAGAACAGTAACTGACAACAACCAACATATCAATTCTGCCAGTTTGTTGTCAGTTACTGTTCTTCCTTCTTTTAATTATTTGAAAGTTACATGAAAGTCACCTCAATTTTTTTAAATGGCATCCCCTATTTTTTATTACATATTCTTGTAGCTGACCTCGAGAGCTTTCCAAAACACTATAATAAAGTATTTTTTCATGAAGTATTTTCCGAGTTATAAAGCTTGAAATAATTTCTTAATTTTACATAAACTGTAAAATATCTCGTAAAATATTTACTTTTCGATGACCTTATCTCAATACTTTTATGCACAGAATAATGAGAGGAACCAATTGGTGTAAAGAAAACACATAGTTGTTTTTAAGAAAAAATACTTCATGAAAAAATACTTTATTATAGTGTTTTTTGTAACTAACAATTCAAGGTCAAACCATACTTTTTGAAAAATTTTTCTCTCCCGGGCTTGGTTTTCGAAATATTCGACTGGATGTTAATATATATATGTATATATATATATATATATATATATATATACACTCACCCGCAAAAAAAACGGGCCACTAAATTTTAACAAAATTTTTTAACATCTTTCAATGGCGACAACTCATCGAAAAATCATCGTATTCAGATGAAATAAAGCTTAAATTAAAGCTTGAACATTTCTCTTGAAATTTCAACAAACAAAAATTGAATTACAACAAAATTGACAAAATGGCAGACATTGAAGGTAGACATGGAAAAATGGGGAAAAAAAATTTTTTTTAAACTATTGCATGGCTCAGAAGAGTTGACTGATTGATATCAAAACGTATGCGTTTTAAAGCTCATTCATTTCCAAACAAATCCATATTTTTAAAATTTTTCTACGACCTTTTTTGAAAAAGTTATAGCGTTTTGAACAAAATGTTTATTATAATTATTATAATTATTATAATTATTATAATTATTATAATATTTATTACAATTATTGTTATTGTAACTATTTAACTCGTATATAATAGAAATAAAGCCCTAAAGAGTCGACAATGACGCGTATGTAGTGCACAACGCTTTTCGGCGGAGGACACTTTGACCGCCCACATCTCTGAAACTAGCCATAGGATTAGGTTGTGCCTATGGAGACTTTTCATCAGGGACCTCAGAACTACAACATATTTCAATTTCAGCCAATTCAACGGAAAGCACATTTCCATAAGATTTGTGCGGGGTCCTTTGAGTAATTTTTTTCACCAAAAGAATACTTTATTTAATGTAAAAAACTAGGTAAGCAAAAATATCTTATAAAAAATGGGAGTTTTCATTTAAAAATTTCGATGACCTTTATGTGATGTTCACAACGCTATTCAAGGTTATGCTAATATTATTATGTAACGTATTATTTAAAACCTTAATTTTTGTTTAAAGCACTTTTCTAAAAAATGCATAGTTTTCATAATATTTATAGAGTTTCCATGCTTGAAATAATTTCTTAATTTAACGTAAACTATAAAATATCTCGTAAAATATTTACCTTTTGATGACCTTACCTCAATACTTTTATGCACAGAATAATGAGAGGAATCAATTAATGTAAAGAAAACATAGTTGTCAAAAAAAATGTAATTATTAGTTACAAATTACATATTTTTTCTTATAAATAAGGTCATCAAAAGGTGCATATTTTACGAGATATTTTATAGTTTATGTAAAATTAAGAAATTATTTCAAGCTTTATAACTCGGAAAGTATTGGGGATACAAGTAAGTTTAAAAGATTTTTTGTGAAAATTGGGGCTTTATTGTGCAAAAATGGTAACAAATTGATTACTCAAAGTATTGTCCATTGCTAGCCACTACTTTTTCCCGTCTTTCTGGCAGCATACGAATTCCGCGTTGAAAGAACAACTGGCCTTTAGAGGCAATCCAAGTATCGACCCATTTATTGCATTTCTCATAAGAACGGAAGTACTGCTCAGACAGGCCATGAGTCATTGATCGAAACAAGTAGTAGTTGGAAGGAGCAATGTCTGGAGAATACGGCGGGATAGGATATCCTATTTGAGTGTTTCCAAGTAGTTTTTGACTGGCACTGCAACATGTGTCGAGCATTGTCGTGCTGCAAAATCACTTTGTCGTGTCTCTGCTCATATTTCTGCTTACATTCCGGCTGTTTCTCCTCCAATGCTCGGTTCAAACGCATCAATTGTAGTCGGTAGCGATCCCCCGTGATGGTTTCATTTGGTTTTAACAGCTCATAATGTACTACACCCAGCTGATCCCACCAAATGCAGAGCATGAGCTTTAATCCATGAATATTTGTCTTCGTCGTTGATGTTGATGCATGGCCAGCTTACTCCACGATTTCTTACGCTTTGGATTGTCGTAATGAATCCACTTTTCACCAGTTACGATTCGATGCAAAAACCTTTCCGTTTTTGTCTTTGGAACAGCTGTTCGCAGGTGAAAAATCTCCTTTCTACGTCTCTTGGCTTTAATTCGTATGGCTCCCAATTTCCTTGCTTTTGGATCATTTCTATGGCTTTGAGACGTAATGAAATTGCTTGTTGAGTCACTCCCAAAGATTCTGCAAGTTCTTCTTGCGTTTGACACGAGTTTTCGTTCAATAATGCCTCCAATTCTGCATCTTCAAACGTTTCTGGTCTTCCTTCACATTCCTTATCCTCCGTGTCAAAATCATTTTGTACCACTTTTGAACCGTCTAAACCAGTACTTACAAGTTGAAATTAATGGAGCATGGTCCCCAAAAGCTCCACACAATAATCGATGACTTTCAGCTGCTTTTTTCTTCAAATGGAAACAGAAAAGTAAAGCTTCCCGCAAATTGCGTTTCGTTGGCACAAAAGTCGACATATTTGGAGTTCAAAAAAACTGTTGTTTACACTTCGATAAAATGACACATACTGAAAACTAAAGCCTAATAATGACGCTTTAACATGAAGGTGGTTAGGTTATGGTCCGATGTGATTTAATACTAGTAACGCCCTCTCTTGTAAATCCTTTAAAACTTACTTACATCCCCAATACTTAATGAAAAAATATTTTATTATAGTGTTTTGAAAAGCTTTTGAGATAAGCTACAAGAATATGCAATGAAAAATAAGAGGTTCTACTTAAGAAATTGACGGTGACCTTCATAGGGCCTACACCCTTACTCCTTTAAAAAATTATTAATATCAGACTATGTTCCTCTTCGAACTAAGCAACTTTTACCTGAAGCATTTTTTTCTGTCATCAAAGATAAGTGAATTATTCAAATAATCTGTTTAGATGCCTCACCCTATATATATATATATGGGGGAAAATTTCTCAAGTGTCCCAACGAAAAAAATCAAGGTCACACAATCGAGCTGCAAATTGGCTCAATTGTTGCTCTATCGAATAGTAGTTCATGGCCCAAAATTTATTTAATTCCTTTCCCAATTTGCCGAGATAGAGGGGGGTGAAGTTTTAGGGTTCTACCGATTATTCGTGTATTTAAGTGATTGTAACATTTCATGCATCGCTCCAAACAAAATTTTACTAGAGATCTTTTTTCTTCATTTTTTTATGACCTTTCACGCGATTACTTTAATTTTTTTCTAAAATTAAATTTTAACCCTTTCTTTGGCAAATTAAACATAAAAATCTCTTTTTTACCAAGATGGACAACTTTTAACGCTCTGAAAAGTATCTAGAATGAAAGCTGAGGTTTTTTCCTATAAGTATACCAAATTTCAAGAGGGCTTTTTTTTTTGTTCACGAGTTATTAAATAAAATGTTTGCATGTATGCATGCAAACAAAAAAAAAGCCCTCTTGAAATTTGGTATACTTATAGGAAAAAACCTCAGCTTTCATTCTAGATACTTTTCAGAGCGTCAAAAGTTGTCCATCTTGGTAAAAAAGAGATTTTTATGTTTAATTTGCCAAAGAAAGGGTTAAAATTTAATTTTAGAAAAAAATTAAAGTAATCGCGTGAAAGGTCATAAAAAAATGAAGAAAAAAGGTCTCTAGTAAAATTTTGTTTGGAGCGATGCATGAAATGTTACAATCACTTAAATACACGAATAATCGGTAGAACCCCAAAACTTCACCCCCCCTCTATCTCGGCGAATTGGGAAAGGAATTAAATAAATTTTGGGCCATGAACTACTATTCGATAGAGCAACAATTGAGCCAATTTGCAGCTCGATTGTGCGACCTTGATTTTTTTCGTTGGGACACTTGAGAAATTTTCCCCCGTATGCAAACATTTTATTTAATAACTCGTGAACAAAAAAAAAAGCCCTCTTGAAATTTGGTATACTTATAGGAAAAAACCTCAGCTTTCATTCTAGATACTTTTCAGAGCGTTAAAAGTTGTCCATCTTGGTAAAAAAGAGATTTTTATGTTTAATTTGCCAAAGAAAGGGTTAAAATTTAATTTTAGAAAAAAATTAAAGTAATCGCGTGAAAGGTCATAAAAAAATGAAGAAAAAAGGTCTCTAGTAAAATTTTGTTTGGAGCGATGCATGAAATGTTACAATCACTTAAATACACGAATAATCGGTAGAACCCTAAAACTTCACCCCCCTCTATCTCGGCGAATTGGGAAAGGAATTAAATAAATTTTGGGCCATGAACTACTATTCGATAGAGCAACAATTGAGCCAATTTGCAGCTCGATTGTGCGACCTTGATTTTTTTCGTTGGGACACTTGAGAAATTTTCCCCCATATATATATATATATATATATATATATATAGCTCGGGCGGCTCGAGCGCTTGCTTCCTTGTACCTCGGCGCGCTCTTATTCGCCTAACTTTAATATTAAATATTTCGCTTATTATTGCGAATTTAACAAAATGGTACAGGACTTTTCTGTTCAGTTTACTGTGCCCTACCTGCTCACGAGCGTTTGTACAAGTGCGATAGGACACCTTGTATATATGTATAAGAATTAAATCCTTATTTTAGGACATTTAGACGCTCTTCGGCACTCTTTCCCGTTATCCGATTGAAATAAACTTTTATAGGAATTATTTTTTCATAAAATGGAACCATTTTAAGGGGTAAAACAAAAAAAATTTTTTTTAATTTTCGATGTAGTATAAAATAAGAACCACCCTTATATATTATATATACAGGGTGATTCAAAATAACCGTATGTCCTTAAAGAGACATATTCCTAAGCGTATTCTGAGACAACTTTTCCTTTGCCAAAAATTTTTCCGGAGCTTAGTTTTCAAGATACAAAGGAAAATAGGTAGCGTATCGTGAGTCGAGTACAAGAGACAAGCAGGGGCGGAGCACTCACCGTTACGCGGGTGTTTACGCGAGGCACCTGCTGCAATCAGCTGACGATACATAACCTATCAAATCAGTCGACTGCTTGCTACCGTCGAGTAAACACGTGTCGTGTGTTCGTCGAAAACGTGTTTTTCTTTTTCGAGTAATTTTCGCGCTGAGTAATTAGTAGTTAAATATTTCCTCGTTTTATCAATGAAGTGAGTGACAGAGATGTGAATGTGTTGTGCGCTTCGAAACGTGAACAATAAAAAAAAGGATAAAATTACTCCATACGGATTTGTTTTATCGCGGAAGCAATCAATTGTTTATATAAAATGATACGTTAGTAAACACATTGAAGCTTCTTCGATACTCAACATCCCTCTCCCTTCTCTCTCTCCCCCCCCCTCTCTCTCTCACGCATTCTTGAGTGCATGAATAAATGTACATGCGTACGTGCGTGTGTCTGTCTGTCTCTGTCCGTCTGTCAGCTGCGTGCGGTGTGTGTGTGTGTGTGTGTGTGTGTGTCCGTCTGTCTGCTGCGTGCGTGCGTGGTGTGTGTGTGTATGCATATTTATGTATCGTCAGCTGATTGCAGCAGGCGCGTAAACACCCGCGTAACGGTGAGTGGTCCGCCCCTGTTTGTCTCTTGTACTCGACTCACGATACGCTACCTATTTTCCTTTGTATTTTGAAAACTAAGCTCCGGAAAAATTTTTGGCAAAGGAAAAGTTGTCTCAGAATACGCTTAGGAATATGTCTCTTTAAGGACATACGGTTATTTTGAATCACCCTATATATATATATATATATATATACAGGGTGTTCCAGAATTCGCGGACACGGAATATACAATGTAATTGTCCGTGCCAGAAGAAGTAACTTTTTCCTCCGGCAAAATTGTGTCTGAGCATTACTTTTTAAATGAGAGCAATTTTAAGCTAACGAATGAGCGCTCTAGATTACGCATGGATCAGGGGCGGCGCGCGTGAGAGCGTGCATATTATTTCACCGATGAATCTCTCTTTACACGCGAAGGAATCTTTAATACACATAATATGCATTTCTAGGCAGAAGAAAATCCGTTTGTAGTTCGAGAAATTTCCGAATTCTTGAAAATTAAATGTTTGGGCCGGGATCATAGGCGACCAACTAATTGGACCATGCGATTCAGAGCAATCCTGTGATATTAAAATGTCGTATTCCTGAGTGAATTCTGAGATGATTTTTCTTTTACCAAAATTTTCTCAGAAGCTTAGCTTTTAAGTTATAAAAAGAAATAGTTCTCGAATTAAGGAACGAGTACGGAAGGTGGGCAGAGACGACACAACTCACCGTCCGATGCAGGTAATTATGTGGGGCGCTCAGCTTCAGCTTATCGCTACGTATACGATACACAATACGCTACGTATACGTATACACAAAACACACACACACATGACACACATGCATGACACACATTCTCTTTCTCTGTCTCTCACTCACTCACTCACTAACTCACTCTCACTATGACTTATTCTCACTCTTGCTCACTCACTACTATTTTTGTAATTGAAAACCTCAAAAAATCATAAATGAAAAGGTCAAGCCATGTTCAAAAATAGACCCTCAAAAATGTAAATTTTTGCAAATTTAAATGATTATCTAATAATATAACCATGAAAAGTAACTGATATATTATGCAAGGCGCCAGTTCAAAGTGAACATACATAAAGTATATATTATCTAAATTAATTAATAAAATAAATAATATAATAAATTTAATAATATATTACCACGAAAAATGACTGATATGTTATTCAAGGTGCAAATTCAAAATGAACATACATACTTAAGGTGTATATATTATAAGTAAAATTGATTAAAATTTGACTCTAAGTGAAAGTACATAAGTGATATGTTATTCTAGTGCACAAAATATAAAAGTCGTTTATTGAAGTTTGATTTGAAATTTATACAATCTTGGACAATGAAAAATAGTTGTTTTCATAATTCCAGAGTACTAATTTGTTAATGACTCGGAAAAAGAACATGGCGGCCAGTGTTTTGATAACAGTGTTTTGATAATGATTAATTTAAATATTAGCATTCTCTCTCTCCCTCTCTCTCTCTCCCCCCCCCCCTCTCTCTCTCTCTCTCTGGGTAGGGTGACATATGTGATTGATATTTAACAGTACTACTAACTTATTGAATAGTTAGAGGCAAGTTGTGTCGGATAAATCGGAATGTAAGTATTATTATTCCTAAGTGGATACTGAGAAACGCATCGAAGTTTTTTGAGAGCAGGCCGCCATGTTCTTTTTCCGAGTCATTAACAAATTAGTACTCTGGAATTATGAAAACAACTATTTTTCATTGTCCAAGATTGTATAAATTTCAAATCAAACTTCAATAAACGACTTTTATATTTTGTGCACTAGAATAACATATCACTTATGTACTTTCACTTAGAGTCAAATTTTAATCAATTTTACTTATAATATATACACCTTAAGTATGTATGTTCATTTTGAATTTGCACCTTGAATAACATATCAGTCATTTTTCGTGGTAATATATTATTAAATTTATTATATTATTTATTTTATTAATTAATTTAGATAATATATACTTTATGTATGTTCACTTTGAACTGGCGCCTTGCATAATATATCAGTTACTTTTCATGGTTATATTATTAGATAATCATTTAAATTTGCAAAAATTTACATTTTTGAGGGTCTATTTTTGAACATGGCTTGACCTTTTCATTTATGATTTTTTGAGGATATCACCTACTTTTTAGAGTACAGATATATGAATCAATTAGTGCAAAAAAAAACACAAAGTTTAAAAAATGTTATGTTATTTGCAATATGCAATTGCGTATTTTTTTTTTTAAATAGCTATATTCTTTGCACCAATAGTTTTGTCTTATTATTTTGTGCATAAAAGTTAGGATAAGATCTACCAAAAACTGAATATTTTACGAAATAACTTTATTATAGTGTTTTGAGAAGCTCTTAACACCAGCTATTAGATTCTAAAATAAAAAATAGAGTGTTCCATTTAAAAATATCGATGTGATCTTGATCTAACTTTAGGGACGCCACCCAATATTAAACGGATGAGAACAGTGAATAAATCCTTCTAAACCCTTTCTAAACCCTTTCGTCTGAAACATTCTCTTCTAAAATACAACTTTTATGAAATATTCGGGTATATCCACACTTTTGTCCCATCCTGTGTATGTATCTAAGCGTGTCGATGACATTATAATATAGATGTGTCTGCTTTTATTGTTATTGTTATTCGAGTTATTGTACTCAATACCTTATTGACAAAATTGTATATATGTATTTCAGAAAACAAAATATGTCATTAGATCAAAAAATTTTTCTGATACTATTGCGTTATTTAAAAAAATACGTTGTTTTTGGATTAAGCTTTCTATATAATGGTATTAAAAGTGTTGTTGATCAAAGTTATCGTTACCCATCAAAAGTTTATTTTGTTATTGCAATGAATAATGTGATTGAAAAATGATATTTGAAATATTTTTTGACCCTGTAATATATTTTGTTTCTTGAAATGCATATGCAATTTCGTCCATTAAATATCTAAGCAAAAATATTAATCTAATATTAAAATCATGTAAAAGATACAAATAACTGAACTGTTAAATAATCTGCATACTATTATTAAAACAAACACACTTTGTAGGCAGAATTGTATTAGTTTTCTTGATTTGAAGAATACTGTCATTAATAATTAAATGATTTTATTATAGCACTTTTTAAATGAAGAAAACTAACACAATAAAGTTCTTACTGCAAAGTGCATTTGTTTCAATTACAATGTGCGGATTAATCGTTTACATGATTTCAGTAATAGAATAAATTTTTTGTTACTAAATATCTGTATCTGTGTCGTTAATTATCGGTTTCTTATGGGGTTAATTTACCACTTATTAAAAATTTTCAAATTCAATATCTCAAAAACGGTACATCGCAAAAGTATGGGACCTATGTCGTTAACATTTCTTTAATTAACATTTCTTATGGGTTAATTTACGGGTTCTTGTAAGACACTTGTGTGCGAAAATCTCCATATACTTCTTTTTATATACGCTTCTGTTACATTTCTGTATTTTAGTTACAGTATTTCCCTATTATTATTCCGCGTGTAATTTACGTAGTTTATCAATAGAGTCAATTTTTAGTAAAGTCGATGCACGAAATGATTACTAGAACCACTAATGTATCATTAATAGTTTGAATTAGTAAAACTGAAATTACATGTAACGTATGTAACACAATATATCGATTAAGTTATAAAATTTCAATAAATAACATAATTTATTAAAATGCTAATATTCTTTCATCAATATATTCAAATAATTATTTTTACATTATATAGTTGTACGTAGTTATATACTTATACTTATATTATTTTTATCGTTGAAGTGATGACCTAATTTCAAATAGATTTTTATTCCGTTTTAATTTTGACACTGACACAGTCACTCGCTAACTGTCTTTATTTCTCCGAGATGTTTAACCGTTTGTATGTCAAAAATAAAATAATATTGAAAATAAAGAATGAGCTCCTCCATCAGCTATTCTTGTGAGCACGCAACCATATATTTTATTCGTCTCTCCGATTTTAACACGATCATTACGTCTGGTGTAAACTACATCTGGTATAAAATATTTTTAAATATATAACTAATACACAAATTAATCGTCTCTGGGATATCTTTTATAAGCAGGCACTCCAAATTTCTTTAATTGGGCGCCTAAAGCAAGCCCGATTTCAGCGCTATTGCAACTATCGTATTTTTGTTTGGGCACGCAATAGATCCAAAAATAATTTTTCTAATTGGACGTCTAGCACAAGCTAGATTAAATTAAATTTCACGTCTAAGGGGTGGTTTTTGAAAATTTTTAATAAATGGTAAATACACCAGAAAGGGTGTAAGAGAGTGAGAGGGGGTGAAAGATGATGAAAAAGTGCGAAATAGAGCGAAAAAGACGAAAAAATTGAGAAGGGGAGGGGAGAGGGGGGAGGGGAAGGGAGGGGAGAAAGGGGAGGGAGGGGGAGTGGGTGAGTGGAAGTTGGGAGAGGTGTTAGTGAAAGGTAAGAGAGAAGAGAAGTACATATGAAAAAATAATTTTTCTAATTGGACGTCTAGCACAAGCTAGATTAAATTAAATTTCACGTCTAAGGAGTGGTTTTTGAAAATTTTTAATAAATGGTAAATACACCAGAAAGGGTGTGAGAGAGTGAGAGGGGGTGAAAGATGATGAAAAAGTGCGAAATAGAGCGAAAAAGACGAAAAAATTGAGAAGGGGAGGGGAGAGGGGGGAGGGGAAGGGAGGTGAGAAAGGGGAGGGGAGGGGGGAGTGGGTGAGTGGAAGTTGGGGGAGGTGTGAGTGAAAGGTAAGAGAGAAGAGAAGTACATATGATTGCGGACAGAGAAGAAGACGTTACTTCATTTTTCGTGAAAAACATCACTTTTTGACCGTTTATATGTCCAGAACGGCTTGACCGATTTTTTTCTTTTTTGGCTTAACTTACTCGTGGCGATACCACCTTTCGGAATATGCTACAGGCATTTCAAAATTTTTTATATTTTAATAGTTCTACACCCCCAAAAAGTCGACTTTAAGGGTGCGGGATAAGAGACTTGTAGCGTCTACTTGTAGTTTCTATTTTTGAACATGGCCGGAGACGCTACCGCGTCTCCTGACTAAGCTTAGGAGATAATTTTGCAAAGAAGTGTCAGAATTGAGTTAGGAATACGACATTTTTCTCAATCACTTACCTGTAGGGATGCGATAACTTCGTATTATTGCAGTTCCTTGACAGATGGATGGATTATAATCAATATTTTTTATGACTTCTACAACTTTTATGTAGATATTAAATTGTGTTCCCACTGACAGTCCACAGCTGAGTAATTAAACGAAAATATTCTTCACATTTATAAACTTACGTTTCACACATTTTCACTCACGTTTCACTTACTCGATCACTAACCACTGTCGACCACCACCGAGTAATTATTTGACTGAAAATCACTCAAAGAAATATATACGATGCACAACACGCAACACGTGTTTATTTGACGTACAACCATAACAAAAAATCAGTCGACTGCTTGCTGTCGCCAAGTAAACACGTGTTGCATGTTGTGTATCGTGTGTATTTCTTTGAGTAA
The DNA here is from genome assembly GCA_901521435.1 of Crematogaster levior. Taxonomy (NCBI): domain Eukaryota; kingdom Metazoa; phylum Arthropoda; class Insecta; order Hymenoptera; family Formicidae; genus Crematogaster; species Crematogaster levior. Next base: position 42,414 of record CABEGB010000133.1, read on the forward strand.
TTTTTTTCAGTCAAATAATTTGTTACGTCCTGTAGACTCCAAGATTTCTTTTTTTCCTATAAGAATATAACCATTGACTTACGCAAACAAAATAGTTGAGAGAGAAACACAACGATTATCTATTAACGAGCCAAGATAGTCGCCCGAATTGTGCTGGACGCTATCGCTGAAAAATAATGATAAGTGCTGAGCGGAAGCAAACCTTTTAAATGCAGTAGAAATTTAATTAATAGAACGCGACACGCGAGTTTAAAAAAAGGATCCCAGATATCAAAGGATCACTTGAGAAATGATTCTCCGAATAATTCGGAGACAAGCAAATTTATCAATAAATGAATTTAGGAAGGCCCAAGATATCAAAGGGTCACACTCGAGAAATAGTTTGTCGAAAGATTTGAAAGTAACTCAGCACTGGAAAAACAGATTTCTAATCAAGACTATAATTCAGATTAACAACCATCAAGATTAAATCTGAATTATGATCCGAATACTAGGAAAAAGTAGAGCTCGTTAATAGGGAACCGAAAATATTACGGGTTAAGTAGCAACGGTCTATTAAAAATTATCAAGTTAAGATTAGTGATCTCTTGATCACTAACGCAATTCTGATAAGAATTGGGGACTATAGGGCATCCCATAAATCATAACTCTATGTCCCAGTACATCCTGTAAAACTTCCATATAAATCGCATCGTCGTGACGAACCATTCATTCTTATTTCACTCTCACAATCAGTACCTTCAGTCACACCATTTTCATTTTCTATCATTAATTAAACACCACAGTCATTCTTAAATTCAGTCATCGCCAAAGTTAATCGTTCCATCAAGTGCCGTTTTTAGAACTTGTGCAACGGAAAGTGTCGTTGCGGTGTACAACTCCGTGTAGACGAAGTGCACGCACGCACGCACATTCATAACTAATAATCATAAAATCATATTTTTATACATTATTTTTAACTAATGTCATTATACGCGTATATAAATATCTTCAAATGAAACAATAAAAAAAAATATATATACATATATTATATAATAAATCTTATTGTATTATAGTAAAATAAAACACCAAGATCGTCATTTATTTTAATTGTATTTTAGTTGTGACCTCCCCCGTTTTTCCCTCTGTACGATAAGACCACAAAAGATCCGATCCCGAGTAAAAGGGATTAAGTTCCCAGACTTAAAACAAAACCGATGATCGTATTTCCTCAAACTTGACCCACATTCCTTGAGACAAGTGCGATCGGCTCGAGACGCAAGAAACATAACTTGTGTTTGCGAGATAAACAAGTCGTGCGTCCCCGTCCTTCAATCCTTTCACTCCTTATCTCACATTCGTTTTAAATAACTGAGAGACTTGGACATAACAAATTACTTGGTGATCGACAGTGATTAGTGATCGAGTTAGTAAAACATGAGTGAAAATGTGTGAAACGTAAGTTTATAAAAAAAGAACATTTTCGTCTAATTATTCAGCTGTGGACTGTCAGTGGGAACACGATTTAATACCTACATAAAAGTTGTGGAAATCAGAAGAAATATTGATTATAATCCATCCGTCTCTCAAGGAACTGCAATAATACAAAGTCACGGCATTTCTACAGGTAAGTGATTGAGAAAAATGTCGTATTCCTGACTCAATTCTGACACTTCTTTGCATTATCTTCTGAGCTTAGCTTTTCAATTACAAAAATAATAGTAAGTGCCCACTTATTCTTACTCTTGCTCAAGAGTGAGAATAAATCAGAGTGAGAGTGAGTGAATGAGAGAGAGAATGTGTCATGTGCGTTTGTGTTTTGTGTATCGTATACACATAGCGATAAGCTGAGGTTGAGCGCCCTACGTAATCACCTGCGTCGAACGATAAGTTGTGCCGCTCCTTCCGTACTTGTTCCGTAATTCGTTAACTATTTCTCTTTATAACTCAAAAACTAAGCTTCGGAGAAAATTTTGGTATAAAAAAAATCATCTCAGAATTCACTTAGGAATACGACATTTCAATTCAAGGTTGTTCTGAATCACCCTGTATATATACTAGAATGTTACTTTGGGACTTCATGAATATTACGTGAATATTTTAGAAATATTTAGCATTTATTTAGTGTTAGTTAAGATATATTGTGTTACATCCGGAAGAATTTTATAAAATAATTTTATCTTATATTTAATCACATTAATAACTTTTTAGTAGATAACAAGTAATAGTTAAAATTTCTGGAATGTTCAGAGCTGTGTCAATGATATATATAATATGTGTGTGTGTGTGTAATTTATGAAGTCGCCACTAATATGCAATTTTACCAAATTTTCCTCAATTTGGAGACTAGTAATTTAAATTATCGTTATGTAAACGACTAAATTTAATTCTTCTTTTCTTTACTTGTTTTTTTTTTACAAAAGGTTAACAAATCCTATAAGCATACCTCCAAAAATAGGTTTAGCGATCTCAAAAGTGTAACGCGCCTTAAAGCCACTGTAGACAAGTTCAGAATCAGAATGTAGGATTACTTTTAAGCCAAGGGCACCGAGATTCGATTCTACAGGGCCCGGCGCAGTCGCGCCGCAATACCTCCCTATCAATTTCTCCGTATCGTCCCGATACATGTTGTAAATTTCCAGCCAATCATCCTGGCAGAGTTCATATCTGATAAATACCAAATCGATCTCGATCAGCATATACCGCTACAAAATAGTCATTATAATTGACTCACCCATAATGCCCGACTGTCACATTGTCGTTTCTCGTGCGAACCTTAAAGTGATCGAAGATCAGAGCAACCTGCTCATTTGGTGTCGCCAGGAAGAAATATGTGCAATTCGTATCGCTCGGATAATTGCTGGGATATCGTGGTGAATTGAACTCGCCGCGTTTACGAGAAGAACTACGATAAGTGAAGGTGCAACTACCATCGGGCGCCGCAGTGCCTGGTATCTTGTATTCCGTTTCAAAAATGTACCTATCAACAATACAACAAATGTTATATATATTACATATATAATACATATTAGTTACAAATATCATATTCGTAACATAAGCAAACATTATATTATATCAATAAAAATTATTTTTTCTTATTTCTATATTTTTGATCGAATATATCTGCTTATATAGAGTGTATAAAAAAATCTCTAAATATCTCGAAAAAATATAAGTTTTATAAAAAAATGTTTCAGACAAAAATTGTAGAGTTTAAAAAGGTTCAGCCTTATCAGTTTGATCTTTCTCAAGGACATAAAGACAAAGTCATAATTTTTTAAAATTAAGCTCTTTATTTTTTTATTGCATATTTTTATAGCCATTTTCGAAGACTTTTTAAAATATTATAATTTTATCGTAAGCAATATTGATGGATCCAACTAACGAAGGCAAAGATTGCGATAGTTATGAGGACGTCGAAATAAAAACTGATCCTGAAAACTAATCAGTTTTCAATCTTGCCTATAATATTGGCTTCCTGGAATTTTGCAATTTGTTACGCTTTCAGTTTCTTCAAAGCGCTTTACCATTTGTTCGACAGTAAGTTTTAAAATAACAGTGTTTTTGTCACGAAAAGTTGAAAAACTGTCATACTTTATTGTAAGATCTTTATTGATTACTCTATCTTTCCATCATTAAAAGAGATATTCTTTCTTGTTCTGAAAGATACATCAATCACGTAAAAGATAATTGAGTTGAATATTCAGTAAATATGAAGAAAACGAAATGTTCTGAATAAGATGAAGGAATCCAAAGAAAACAGATTTTTGAATGATAAAAATTTAGTAGAATTAAGAAAACCTACAAAAAGAGTTTTAAAATAAATGAAAGTATTTAAGGCATTTAAGTTAAAAATAATACTTGAGCTATATTGTTTTGAGCCAAGAAAATGGAGTGAAAATATTGTGCAAAATTATGCGAATTGGATTGAAAGTATAATATGGCTAGGAAAGTATATAATAGATTAATAAATTTAAAATAATACAAAATTGCCATGAGAACCTTTGCTGTTATTAGAGCGTGAAATACAAAATTCGTATCCAAAAATATACAGAATGCAAAAGTATACAGAATGCAAAGTACAAAGATTTTGATTTCAGATGTGGATCTTCTTCAATGTAGAAACTTAAATATAGACACTACAAAATGTCAATCGCTCGTAATAAATAATAACAACTAAGAAGGATAAAAAGCAATGTATATTACGAGCTAATGATTGGATGACAATAAATATGTATAATATAAAAATGAATTTTATTAGTGGTAAACAAAAATATACGTTTCGACTTCACGGAGTAGTCTTCATCAGCAGCACTGGATACCGAAAACCTAACAATACATAATTAAAAACTTCCGAAACGTTACGCAAGTAGAAATTTCGCAATTTGGTCATCCGCAAATTCACAATAATCTGATTAGGCATAGCACAGTCCGCAATATGAGTGAGATGAACAAAAACCGATCACCTTCTTAATAAAACCTGTTGTGGTCAAATTATAAAATACAGAAAAACAGTGAGAACACTTATGTTCATTTAAAGGCGAGAATATGTTGGTCAAGCTCTATCTTGAGGTCAACTTTATGTAATGCTATATTGGAAGTTCAATGGTCTAAGGTGTCTAATGTGATCGAATTTTTTCTGTCCGAGTATCGGGTTGCTGGAAACCGAATAAAACAAAGTGTTTGTGCAATATAATATTCTGTTAAAGAACAGTACAATGTTCCCGGATATATTGTGTGTACTCGAGCTGTTCCCGTAGCCAACTGTTAATCTATGTCATTTAACGTAACGAAAATTTTATATTGAAACTTATCACTTAACGCTTGAGACAGTACAGATATACAATACGGAGATCACGCAAATTTATACATTCCTACGTTCTTCTGAGTAAAATGTTAGTAGTGGGGAGGCCGACACGCAAGTTCGTTTATGATATTCGCATAGGCATCATCCAGTAACTCGATATCTTTTTGAACATTAATATCATGCTTTTGGCTTTTTATATAAATCATCTCACTAATCAATCGCTTTTCGTAATTGTGTTCTACGTCTAAGATTTTAATATTTTCCCAATTAAATGTATGAACCCTTTGATGTGTTCTGTCACCACCGAGTGTCTGGATGGTGACAGAACACATAAAGGCTCCACCTTTATATTATTTATATGTTCTTTAATTCATGTGCCTAATTTTCTCTTTGTTTGTCCCACGACGCATCGCAACTTTTACAAAAAATCTTGTATACAACATCATTCTTCATCATACTGGACCAATCTTTATCCGTATGTTTTGAAAAAAATTTCGATAAGCTATTGACACAACGAAAGTTTATGAATATCTTTGACTTGTCGATCATGATATTGATTGTTTGTATAATATCTTTAATATATGGAAGTACATATTATGTTATACATATTGAAGCTCTTATTATGTGTATTTATATATTCATCTTCTGTATTCAGATTCTTTGTTTTTATCCTACGACTGAGTGTCTCAATTCTATGAACTGTTTCTTTAAAAATCAAATCCAGTGGATATCCATTTTCTAGTAAGATATCGATGCAAAAAGTTTTTTAATGTTTAATGGTTTTTCTATGGAATCTCGGATGTGATAATAAAATTGCTCTATATATTAAACCATACATTGTGCCAGTTTTGTGGCATCGTGGATGGTTCGAAAAATATGAGAGAAATCTACTCGAAAACGTTTTCTTGTGGTACAAATCGATAGAAATTATGTTATTTTGCGAGATTAAAAGTAAATCAAGAAAATTAAATGCTTTGTTTTGTTCACGTTCTATTATAAATTTTAACCTCTCATGGTATTTATTGAATTTGGATAACATACATAGATCTTTATCAGAAGGAAACTGCTTTTACAATATCGTCAATCGATAATAAAAGTTTCTCTAGTTAATAGAAACAAAAAAACGGGAATATTTTAAAAATATACAACCGATCCACTGTGAAATAAATGACAAAGGAATTTTGACTAACATTAGTCACAAAATCAAGGAACGAAACGGACTCAACTCCAATTCTTATGTGGACCCACATAAATTTTCTACACCCAAGAACAGTCCGTTGGAGCACATGTATGACAGATGATTCTTGAACTTAACCCTCAATTGTCACTGGGCATACTCGAATCGTATTTTCGACAGGCAAATATTCGAAAGCCCGGAGGGAGGAGTTCCGGGTCAAGAGTGGAGGGAAAAAAACTTAGACATCCCTACTATAACTTCCTACCACAGCCGCTTTAGTCAGCTCTCTAGACATCCAAAGAAAAAGATCTCAAGTTAACGCACGCATTTGCTACCCATTGTGACAACATTTTAAAAAGTGTATAGTTGGAAAACGAGACGGAATGGAAATGCTTGACCAATGTAACGTTAGTACGCATATTTTGTTCATTGTGCGCTGATAATACACTGTTACATTGAAACAAAGGGTCTAGCTGGATAAATATAGAAAATTTGCCCCCACAAAATTTTGCAATGATTGTTTTTTCCAGGTTTCATCATAATAAAAGACGTCTACCTGCAAAATTACAGCCTTTTATATCTTTTATTAACAATTTTATAGCCCAAATACTGTTTTTTTTTTACTTTAAACTAATACCATAAGTAATGCCATAAGTACTCGAAAAATCTATAAAAATTTTGTAAAATCAGAAACCTAATACAATTAAAGAAAACATTTTTTTTAAATATTTTTTACCGCAACTTCTATTAAAAAATGTAGTTTTTGTTTCAAGTAATTATTTCATTATGATCAAAATGTAATTTTCATTTCAAACAATTATTTCATTATGATAGAATCATCGTACAATGGAAAAAATTGACAACATTCTTTTCTCATTTCCCTACAATTAAAAAAAAGAAAGTTCTAGAATTCCATCTGCGTGATGATTAAAAAAAATATGGGCTCTTAAAGATCCATAAAAAAGATTTTTCTCTGAAATTGATAGTGTCTTCTACTAATAGCGCTCTGTATCATTTTGCTTGGAGGTCAAGGCTGGTTCTAGGATTTCTACGAGGTTGCAGATACCAAATATGTAACCTTAACAAATGTAGAGCACCACGTCGGGTCCTTCTGACAATATCAGCAAATCCTACCTCCACGTCCACGAAAACTTCACACTCCATCAAGTGATAGTCGCGTGAATCCTGGGTGCACTCTGACTGCAGCTAACGGAGGGGGGTGATGGCGAGTATCCGGCGCTATAAAACGGAACTTTTTCGGCTAAAGGAAGGAGAATCCAAATAGGAAAACCCGCTGTACTCACCAACTGTAAGGTGGCAACCCCACCAATGGGATCGAGTGCAATGGGCTAATAACCCGTTCTAAATATTACTGAAATACGAAGAGAAGCCGGACGGATTTTGGATTGACAACTTTTGATATGAAACATCGGACAAGGATAGAAACATGGAATATTAGGACAATGCTCGAACTCACACGTCTGACACAAGTATACAAAGAGATGGACGCATACAAACTCGGTATCCTGGGGCTTGCTGAAGTAAGGTGGCCAGACGCTGGAGAAAAGAGCAAACGACGGTAAACTACTAATATACTCCAAAAAACTTCAAAACGCATCTAGCTCTAGTAGGATTGCTATAATCTTAAACAAAAAGAGCAAAAAGTCCCTTCTAAGATGGCGGCCATCTCTGACAGGATTATTGTAGCTCTCTTCAGAGGCAAGGCCAGATGTCACGCTTTTATAATGTTATGCACCAACCGAAGTTGCTGAAGTAGAGAGTAAAAACCAGTTTTATGACCAACTCAGCGAGACACTAAGGAAGGTAAACAAAACGGATATCATAATGATAATGGAGGACTTCAATGCTAAAGTTGGGAAAGATGACACAAACCAAGAACAAATAATAGGCAGGCATAGACTAGGAATTAGAAATGACAATGTGAGCGATTGATTGAGATATGTGCATCCTTTGACCTAATTATAGATGGAACAGTATTTCCGCAGAAATACACAAAATGACTTGGACATCACCAACGCACACAAAATCAAATAGACCATATTCTAACCAGTAAAACCTGAGGAATAAAACGCTCACTTTTGAACAGTATGAAGTCGGCGAGGAGCAGATCTAGCAATAGATTACTACATTGTAAAAGATTACATCAGGATAAGACTATGCAATACGCCTAAGAGCGAATAAGAACATGCTCAAGAAATTCCATGTCAAAAAACTAAAACACCTTAACTTAAAAAGGAGATTTGTACAGGTACTAGAAAAAGCAGTAGCTCCATGCTTTCACTAACAAGACCCAAGCAAGGATTGATTACACTTAAGGGCCTTTAAAAGAGCAGGAGAAGAAGTGGTAGGTCTTAAATATATCTCAAAAAAGGAATGGATTTCTGAGTTCACGTGGCAAAAAGTAAATAAGCGAAAAGAGTTCAAACTACGTTTAAATATGGCAGCAATCATCGCAGAAAAAGCGGTATGAGCAGGCAATATCAGAAAGTCAACAAAGCAGTTAAAAGAAGTGTCAGGAAAGACCAAAGAAACTGGACAAATAAACTAGCCAAGATGACCAGTCCTGCCCTGATCCTGATCCTGACCAAACTTATCTACGATCTACGATCCTCCAGGCGCGCACCCGATCTTTCCGCACAGAGACACGGGCGCACCCGTGTCTCATCCGGACGCACCCAGAATGCAACCTCCGAACTGACGTACCCAGCTCGGCTTCCATCCGTCCAGACACCTTCTGAGATCTCCAGGACACCGACTCCCGGACCTAACCGCGCTGCCGCGTAACCCTCCAAGGATCTCTGACCGCCAATCGCCGCTGTACATATCGCGTAAGATATAAGTCCGCCACCGTAGTAGTAAGTCCGTTACCACCGTAATATATAAGTAATATATAAGTTCGGCACCGTGGTAGTAATAAGCCCGCGGCCACCATAACATATAAGTTCACCGCCGTAGTAGTAAGTCCGCCGCCACCGTAGTATATAAGTCCGCCATGCCGATATCACCGCACGCACGCACGCACACACCCGCACATTCATCATTATTTGTACACATAATCATCGCTAACCAAATAAAGAATCAGTGCCGAAAACAAACCTGTGTCTCACGCCTACTTCGACCCTGACTCCGGCGAGCTAACCCGAGCACGCGAAGCAAGGCGTAACATTACATGGCCAAATCAAGTCCAAGCAGCGGCAAAATCCAATAATATGAGGGAACTTTACCAACTCACAAAAAGGTTAACAGGTAAGAGCTTTAATGGCTCTTCTCCAATAAACTCAGCGGACGGCACTTTCATAACTTCAAGAGATGAACTAGCCAAACGGACGAAGCTTTTGGGGAGTTTTCAACCACAAAGAAAAACAAGACGCAAGCGAACAGCACGATAATATCCCCGCACAACATTCCAACGAAAACAGGCTGATGCAAAAAGTAAAAACAGACTCCTCAGCTATATCTGAAATTATAAACGCAATAAAACAATTGAAGCAAGGTAAATCTCCAGACACAGATAGTATTTCAATAGAATTCTTCGTGGCTGATCTGTCAACCTCGGCGCAAATGATTCACCTCCTGCTCACAAATGTCTGGCAGCAAAAGACCTACCAAAAGAATAGAAGGTAGGAGCAATAATTAAACTTCCAAAAAAGAAAATCTCAGACAATGTGAAAACTTGAGAGAAATAACGTTCTTAACCACCATAAACAAAATCTTCGCATTTTTCTCCAAAGATTATCAAGATAGAACTCACACTCGAGGTGAACAAATAGGATTCCGACCACAGATCATGTGTTGGCCATATAAACACCCTGCGTATAATCATTAAACAAGAATGGAATTCGCCTCTGTATTTAGTGTTCGTGAACTTCCAAAAAGCATTTGATAGTCTGAGACACTCGTATATTTGGAAAGTACTGGAGGAGAAATGCGTTCCATCTAAAATCATAATGCTTATAAAAGCACTATACAAGGATGAACATCGCAAGTCGTACATAAGGGTGTATTGGGCAAAGAATTCGAAGTGCCATTTGGAGTCAAGCAAGGATGTACTGTCTCCTCTCTTGTTTATCATTGTCTTGGACTACATAATAGAGAAACTGGAGGGCATCTCAAGAAATATAATATGGAATTTTAGAAAAAAATTTGAAAACTTTTTTTATAGTGTTAAACATGTCAAGTTTCCTGGCACAAAAATGAGTATTTGCAAAAACTGCAAGACTTTATTAAAAAACACTTGCAGATGAAGCGGATCTTCAAATCTTGCATCCTTACGACGACCAGTATGCGATCGGAAACAAAATGCAGAGATTTTGCAATAAGAACCGAGACAATTAAAAAATAACGGAGTTTTTGATGTGGGAAGCATAATCACTGCTCCACAAATGGTGGACAGAAAAAGTTTGAAGACGAAGAATTGGAGGCAAAACCAGATGAAGATACGTGTCAGACGCTAACTGAACTTTCAGAATCATTAGGAGTGTTTTTTCCTGTTTTTGTTAAAATAAAGCATTAATTTTCACGAAAAAAACAGCGAGAACTTATTCAAGGTACTAATATATATAAAATATTAATTATATTTACAGTTAGTAAGAGAAAACAATATTTTTATTAATTAACGCGTATATTGAAATTTTTAATAATATTACTTTAAAAACCGACCTAAAAAGAAAATTATTGGAAAAATCTTAATATTTATATTAATGCAGATAAGTTATAGTAAGAATATTAATATTCATAATAATGTAAACTAATAATCTAATTTATAATTAATATAATATATATATAATAATTTATTAATTTTTCAGACAATTTATTAAAGAAAATTCTTTCAATCAACTTTTCTCTTACAGAACTACCTTGATTGAAAATCAACTCAGAAAATTATCTTATTTTTCTATTGTAGAAATAATTTTGTTGGAATTTAATTGTTAGTTTTATGTTTGTTTTGTCAATTGTACTTCAGCAGTATATTTTTATTTTTTTTTTACTTATTGGTACGATACTTCAACAGTCTTTCAAAATTCACTATCATAAAGCATGATAGTGAATTGATATCACTATCGAATTAGAGTAATATATTCTATCGAAATATGTGTGTGTGTGTGTGTGTGGGGTGGAGGGACAATAAATTCCAATGGAAGCCAAGTGAACCGAAATATCAAAAGAAGTCAAGTAACGGCTTCTTTTCTGAATTGTATAAACCTCCGTCTTTCGTTTTTCCAACCTCGAAAAGGCATCGCAATGGCGACCCTTGGTGAAGTTCTTTCCATTTGGACGAAAATAAATTGGTAGGTGAACTCGCTCGCCACTACCCTCACAGAACAGCAAAGGGAGCAAAAGATGCCACGTGGCTCTTGCCTCAGAAACTGGACGAACGGAAGAGGGTTAACATTGATCAGTAAATCCCATCGGTCTCACCATTAAATATTTATCGTGAACAGGAAGCCCGAGTGAAACCGTTAAGCTCGTGGCTTTGCGCAAACAACTCTGCATCTATACTAGAAATCTTGCAATCTTTCTCATACGATTGACGATTATTAATTTAATGAAAATACGATAGAATACGATATTATTCTCCAAAATATGGAAATATGATTTTTTCCTCTATAAAATAGCAAACTATAATATATTTTTGTCGTAAGACTTTTTTGCCTGCGAACACGTCGAGAACACAAGGAGAATTTTTTATACTTAAAAACAAAATGTACAAATAATTTAAAAAGTAACATGATTTAGTGATATCTTAATAATAGTCTATGAATCTTATAAATGAATCTTATAAATAACCTCCAATTTTTTCTTATATATTTTTATTGTACTTAAAAGTCAAGCCGATACTATTACCTACATTCGCATTCTAAAAAAGCAACTTAATACTTATTGATAACTCTATACAATTCTTGTTTAAATTATTAATAGTTTTCTGATTCAAATAGTGTGCTGATTTTCAGGATTCAAATAATTATTTATTAAAATAATTCTTTATTATAAATTTATTTAATATATAATACATATTTAATAACATTTATTAAAATTTCATAAATATAAAGCTGAGTATATACTTAGCAAATGAACATCAAACAAATAGCGAACGTTCGCTGTTATCGTTCAGCAGAAAAAATAAAAAAATTTCAATTTGCTATACAGGGTGATTCAGAACAACCTTTTAATATTGAAATGTCGTATTCCTGAGTGAATTCTGAGATAATTTTTCCTTTACCAAAATTTTCTCCGAAGCTTAATTTTTGAGTTATAAAGAAAAATAATTAACGAATTACGGAACGAGTACGGAAGATAGGCAGGGGCGACGCAACTCACCATCCGACGCAGGTGATTACGTGGGGCACAGCTTATCGCTATACATATACGATATACAAAACACATACGCACATGACACATTCTCTTTCTCTCTTTCTCACTCACTCATTCTCACTTTGACTTATTTTTACTCTTGCTCACTCACTACTATTTATTTTTGTAATTGGAAAACTAAGCTTAGGAGATAATTTTGCAAAGAAATGTCAGAATTGAGTTAAGAATACGACATTTTTCTCAATCACTCAATCACGGTGAGTTGCGTCGCCCCTGCCTATCTTCCGTACTCGTTCCGTAATTCGTTAATTATTTCTCTTTATAACTCAAAAACTAAGCTTCGGGGAAAATTTTGGTAAAGGAAAAATCATCTCAGAATTTAATCAGGAATACGACATTTCAATATTAAAAGGTTGTTTTGAATCACCCTGTATACATCGAATCTAGTCGAATGTTGGTGTTTCACTGAGAAACTGAACAAACAATCTCCGAACACAAACGCAAATATATCGCGTTCTGCATACGTTCGCTAAGTGTACACCAGCTGAATTAAAATCAATATCTTGCTAATAGTAATATTCATAATATTAAATTTTTAAAAATTGAAGAAAAGTATTTACTTCTGTAATAAGATTTTTGCATATTGTATATGAAAATATATTATAGTGATTATTAAACAATACATAAATGAATAATTGAACAATACAAATGAAGTATATATGAATGAATAAAGAATATATGAACACCTTTTTTAATTACACATGGTTGTACAGTTACAATGCACAAATCTCTGCCCAATCAATAACTTAATTGCACTTCTTAATGAAATTTTTATGTTTTCTCTTTAGAACAAAAACTTTTGAGCTCATATGTACAGATTTCTATACTGGAAAAATAATGGAGTTGCGCTCGTCGAAATTATTGTTTGTATTTGTACAAATTTTATCTGACTATAAGTTATAAATAACTAACTTTATTAAATAAATATTTGAGATATCAAATATTTTATATGTAAATTTTTCTTTAAAATTAGCTTTATGTATACATATATACATACATGCCCGGCATAATAAAGTGACCATCCTATATATATTTAAAAATTTACTAAAAATTATCATCAATCCATGAAGTTCTGGAAACAAGTTCTGTAGACAGATGAGAGTAAGTTCGAGCTTTTTTGGTGCAAACGACGACTTCGTGTGTGGCGGAAAACTGCTGAGGAACTTGAAGATCGAGAAAGGATCACTTTATTATACCAGTGTATTATACCACTGTATATACATATATGATCGAGTATAAATTTCCAAAACTTATAAATTTTTTTAGTTTTGGTCAACAGCGATAATTTTAATTAGATTTAAATAGCATAAAAGCATATTTTACTGCGCACGCAATACAACTTATTGAGAACCAATTGTTTTGTTTCCATGTTTTATTTCTTATAAAATCCACTGTTATTTATTTTAACTCCAATTCTCTTTTGGTTTTATCAACGTCAAGAATAGAAATCGATACGTTGCACTGTCTCCGATTTCAGCAGGTGGATGTGACTTGTCTGATGCGGACTTCATCTTTCTAGTTTGAATTTCCAACCCTTTTCTTGTTTTCTTGCTGTGTTTCTCAATTAAAACAAATTTGTTGTTATCTAAAATCATTTCTAAATCTCCTTTCTCGTCTCCGCTGGAAACCAAGAAAATCTTTGATCTGAAAACCAAGAAGATCTTTCTTATTTTATATATTTTCAAACACATCTGAAAAGAAACATGTTGAGAGATAATCTTATTTTATGCTAAACATTGCTCTGTAATTATTTTATCTTATTATGGGAAGCCCTGTTTTTCATAAATTGCACGCAACAAGGACCTTTATACCATTGTTAATTGATTATCTATCATCCATGCTATATTTTCGATGTTCTAGTTTGCTCTTTCTACCGATCCTTGACTCTAGGTTTGCTATAATTCGAGTTACAGTGCTACAAGTACTTTGATACTATTAATAAATTCATGTATATCTAAAATGCAAGGTTCTTCAAAAGTCTGAAATATGTTATTCAAAAATATATAGTTCCTTAGGGGTCCTTATATATATATAGACCCCTAATATATATATAGTGTATTATATATATACTGAATATTTTTAAGCATTATAGAAGAAGATGGTTTAAGACTTTTTGACTCAATTTTTTATAAGACATAAGGCTATTTAATTAGTGGGTGGTCTTTAAGAACTGCGGCCACGGAAAGAAAATAAAGAGGACATTCACACTAAAAAGGAGTAACGTCCGTGCTCGTCTCAACACATCACTGATTTGACACATTTTTCTTTGATTAATACCTCAAAATGTTACATAGTTGTTTGCAAAATAATATAAAATATAACTTTTTAGTTTATATGTGTATATTAATACACAGGATGTTTAGTTCAAGTTAACGAGATTTATAACGGGTACACATTTCATACCGAACATCCTGTGTATGTATGCACTTCATATACATATATAAACTAAAAAATTATATTTTATATTATTTTGCAAACACCTACGTAAAATTTTGAGATATTAATGAAAGAAAATCATATCAGATAAAACGTAAACTTTTATAAAATTATAAAGAAGTTCTATTATTCCTTAAACTTTAATATTCTCAAGTAACATAAATTTTATTAGAATGTAAGGTAATTATTCGGAAAACGGTACACCTCATCGATTTCATCGCTCTTTGGATATGTTGTAGAGGAAGTTATTCTGAGTAAATCTCCGCAAAAACCAAGTCCGGGACGACATTGGTTTAGGAGATATAACAAGTTTAAGTTTCAAAATTTTAATGCTTCTCATCGCAAGAAACTGTGTATGTAACGACACTTTGTGTGTATATGACATTCCTATTATTGTTGATATTTCTATGACTTTGAAAAGGAATCCGAAAGTAAATTAGTATACAATAGATTTTCGTACAGATAACATTCTAATAATCTCGCGTGGAAACTTTCTACACGAAGCAAGTTCCACCCACACTTATGTGTGTAGTTTTTCGATAGTGGAGCCCCCCCGTAGGGGGGGCGGAACACACTGCCTTCACGCGTACACTTTTCAATGCAAAGTGAGGTTTCATTTTAAGATAGATTATCAGAATGTTATCTGTACGAAAATCTATCGTATATTAGTTTACTTTCGGGTTCCGTTTCAAAGTCATAGAAATATTAACAATAGTAGGCCATATACACACACAATGTCGTTACACACACAGTTTCTTGCGATGAGAAGCATTAAAATTTTGAAACTTAAACTTGTTACATCTCCTAAACCAATGTCGTCCCGGACTTGGTTTTCGCGGGGATTTACTCAAAACAACTTTCTTTACAACATATCCAAAGAGCGATGAAATCGGTGAGGTGTACCGTTTTCCGAATATTTACCATAAT
>CABEGB010000134.1:0-58095 GCA_901521435.1 Crematogaster levior
ACACGTTGCCATGTGAAAGTCTTCTATACATCGAGGGAAAATTAACGATAAACAAACCTGCCGAGGGATCTGATGTGACATTGGGAAATAATTGCGTCGCATTCATGTTCGATGAGATTCGATACGAACTTGACGGTGTGGAAATTGATCGCAACAGAAATGTGGGAATTACCAGCACGCTCAAAAACTATGTATCGCTATCGTACGACAAAGGAATGATTATGCAAAATGCTGGATGGAATATTTCATCAGTCATATTGAATGGATATTTCAACTTTTGCGTACCACTGAATACACTATTGGGATTTTGCGAGGATTACAAATCTGTGGTTACTAACACTCGTCATGAATTGATTTTAATACGCGCACGCAACGACAATAATTGCGTTGTGGGAAATTCTGCACTCGAGCCCGTGATTAACATATTCAAGATACAATGGCGAATGCCTCACGTTATGCTGAACGAGATAAATAAGCTTTCGATGCTGCGTACTGTGGAAAGCGGACGATATCTCAACATGGGTTTTCGTTCGTGGGACCAGTACGAATACCCCCTGTTGCAAAACACTACCAAGCATTCGTGAGTTGTAAAAACCACGAGTCAGCTTGAAAAACCGCGATACATTATTTTTGCGCTACAGACTGGTCGAAAGAACGTCATGTCTGAGGATACGAGCCGATTCGACGATTGTATACTGACCAACGTGAAACTCTATTTGAACTCTGAATTTTATCCATACGATGACCTGAACTTAGATTTCGATAAAAAAAGATGTGCTATACTTTATGATATGCATGCACGTTTTTGTCAAGCCTATTACGGATGTGCCTACTATGAAACGTTTTGTACGGTGCGTTTCTAGAGAAAGGACCTTTTGTGGTCATCGATTGCTCACGACAAAACGAGTCCGTCAAGAGTGGCACTGTGGATGTGAGATTGGAATTTGAGTGCAAAGAGAATGTACCGGCAAATACCACCGCGTACTGTCTCATTATACACGATCGCGTGGTTCAGTATAACCCGTTGACCAACGTAGTGCGCAAAATCAGCTGAATACCACAGCATTGATATAAAATGTACGATGCATTAAGATCGACCGCAGTCTTTTTTCAACAACAATAAAAAAACATCGTCATGTCCGTACCGACGTTTGTGGATCTGCAAGGCTTTATCGTCGGCAGAAACTTTGTCGTGAAGGAGTTTGCCGCTCTCAGAGAGGGATCCGTTCTCTCTCACTATATTTTTGGAAGCGCCGAACCATGGTGGCTTCTCACCAAAGCGGAAAAACAGCATGCATCCTGGTTGACGGCGAATCATCATGGATTACAATGGGAGGACGGAATGATTCCATACGGCATGGCTAGAACTTTGATTACGACGGCGGTGATGGGTGCGACGGAGAACGAGATATCACCCATCGTGTACGTCAAGGGACATGAAAAACGAGAATGGCTGCGGGATCTGTTACTGGATGACACGAGAGAAGAAGTCTATATCGAAAATATTGATGCGCATTATGAAGACATTGAAACTTTGAATAAGTTGAATATTATGTATACGCTGCGTTGCCAGAAACATGTATCAAACTGCGCTTTACAAAATGTTTAAACTATTCAATTGGTGGTCCGACCATAAAAATATACATGTAACCAATTGTACTTTACAAGAAAAAAAACGTACATCCAAGTGATGGTCTAACTATAAAAATAAATATATTATTAATCAAAATAGATGTCAATTTTTTCCCCTTCCACTATCCACCCATATTCCTTTTCCGCTTGCGTATAGTTAAGATTATATCTTTTGTTCTCGTAATTTCTACGCTGACATTGGTGCTTGAAAATTTAGGAGGGGAATAATCCCCTCTTTTGTAATTTTTTATTGACTTTGAAGAACATGATCGTACACGTTCAGTGTTGCATCAGCCGCTCGTGTGAAAAGTTTGATTCTTGTAACGAGTAGCAGCAACAATGTACTCCCCTCAGGGAAGCAGCAACAACACACGTATGAATTATTACGTGCCACTCGAGGATGGCGAAACTCAACCATTTAAAAAGAAACGTGTCAAGTAAGTTTTGTTAAAAAATTTTCATTTATCTTTTAAAATTCTTGAAATTTAACTATTTAAAATATTTTTTAATAATTTTTTCTACAGCGTTTTACCCGCACGTCGTACGGTTCGTGTACTGGGCAGAAAATACCCATTGACTGCTACGGGATATAAATTTTTGGAAATTGGCATCAACGTTGGACCACCGAGTCACATCGAGATTGCCATAGGAGATCATCGTGGAAACGAATTAATAATGTCTCTCGAAACGTGGAAAGGACTTTACGAGCAACGAGGGAACATTCAAAATCTTCTTTGGAATCATTACATGGATACCTCAAATTCTATTAGCGTTGGCCCATTAACAGTGCGATTCTGTGTAATTAACGGCAATAAACTTGTGCGCCTCGAATCATCCGACGTGTGTTTGACGATGACCGAATCCACGTTATTCTCAATGTTTAACCTGGATCGATGCATCGATTTAATGTTCGATCGGTTGACTAGTATCCTCGAAAGAGTCGACAAAAAATTTGTACAATTCGAAAATATCGCATCCACTGTAACGGATAAAAAGAATGTATCAGATGTGATACGCACTAGCGATGTCTTCGATGAGCGTTATCTCATTGATTGTGAACTATTGGCTTTAGTTTTTAGTAATATGTAAAAAACATATACATATAATAAATGAATAATGGTAAAATTACTTTAATTCTATTTCTTCCCCATACCATTTCATCCAATGTTTCCTTAGATAAATTAGATTTAAAAAATTGATAAAAAGTTAATATAATTATTTATTAAAAAATAAATTTAAGATTAAATATTATTTAAAGAGATGGAATTTTCAAAACTACCCAATAACGCGTTAATGTTTTTTTTGGGAAAAAAAACGGAAAGGTTTGCATGTAACCCGGTGACGCACTAGAATATCTAATCTTCCGGTGCCGGATATTTATAAAAAACCAAGTAATTTATGGAGTTATAAAAGAGAAATCTTTGTTTGGGCCTTATTGTCCCTTGAACAAAAAAAAAAGGTAAGAAAAAATTTTAGAAATTTGTGGCAATGTTTAAACATTATCGTGTGACGCACTAGAATATCTTATCTTCCGGCGCCGGATAAAAACTGAGTGATTTATGGGTTTTTTTATTTATTTATTTATTTTTATAAGTAGAAATCAAAAAAATTGATTAATTGATTGATTATTTTATTATAAGGAGAAATCAAAATTATTTAATTGACTGATTATTTTATTATAAGGAAAAATTGATTTTTTTTAAATTAATTAATTGATTATTTTATTATAAGGAGAAATTAATTTTTTTTAAATTTAATTGATTGTTTGATTTGATTGGTTGATTAATTTAATTGATTGATTGATTAATTTAATTGATTGATTAATTTAATTGATTAATTAATTGCCCCCCCCGTGACGTCATACCCCCACTCCTGTGACGTCATACCCCCACCCCAATTTGAGTTAGAACCGGCATAGTATACCTACTCCCAACCACTTTACGTAAACTGTACCCGCTTTGTCACCCTTTCTACGCAGTACTTTCTCCACGAGATACACGTCTGGGTGAGTTGCGCGGTGCAACTCGTATTCATAGAACGCTCCAGCGACGGATTTTCCGCGATAATCTTCCAGTAGATACGTTACGGGATTAGTACGTTGTACTTTAACAATTTTAAACACCTCGGTGGTCCAATTTGGTGTGTAACCTTTCTCGAAGATGGTCTTATACTTGCTAACGCGTACCGGGTCGCCCACTTTGAACTTTGCTGGACCCGCAATCTTTATAGTGCTGTACACCGTAGTCAAGAGTCTTTCGGCGATCATGGGGGTAACGTCGACAGGTCGCATGCCGATCGTTCGATGCACACGCGCGTTATAATTTGCAATGAGTCGCGGCAACATATCGATCCATTCGTAATTCCCGTTTAGCGTAAACATCTTCCACATGTCGTTCTTCAACGTGCGATTGAATCGCTCAACGACCGAAGCCTTCAACACCGAATACGTGGAGTAGTGATTGATGTCGTGTTTCCTCAAAAGACGTTGCACATCGGTGTTGTAAAATTCCTTTCCCATATCGGTTTGCAAGTTTTTTGGACATCTCTTGCTCTCTCGAATTATCTTAGCGATAGTTTCGGCCGTCTCGCTTCCACCTTTACTCTTGAGCGGTACAGCCCACGCGTACTTGCTCAATACATCGATGACGGTGAGTATGTAGTGGTAACCTCCGTTGAAACGTGAGTATGGACGCATCTCGACAATGTCTGCCTGCCACAGGTCATCGTATCCCCGAACTATAACGCGTCTTCGTGGAAAATTTCTTCTCGCCGGAGCGTGTAGTTCTTCAACGAGTTGTCGTTTTTCGGAACTGGCGACCTTGGATTTCGATGAGTTCATGTTTCGACGATGCGATTGCTAACTGATTGGCATCAACTGATTGACGCGTAATACATGCGAAGAAATTACGATTTTTGTTTTTAACCGTTTATTTCCGTTTGTTATCTTTTAATAGCGGTTCTTTGTCGTCCGTTGGCGTTCGATAACGATCCATGACCCGTTCATAGCCGTTTTTGACCCGTTCATAGCCGTTTTTGGCCCGTTCGTAGCCGTTTCTGGCCCGTTCGATAGCCGTTTGATAGCTGTCCGGCAGCCGTTCCTTGGTCGTTTGCTGTCACCCGTTGTCGTTGCTCCCTGAGCCGTTCATAGCCGTTCCCGTACCGTTCATTGCTGTTCATCGTCGTTCGTTAAAGGTTCGATTACCGTTCCTGACCCGTCCAAAGTCGTTCCTGACCCGTTTCTTACCCGTTCCTAACCCGTTCTTGACCCGTTCCTAACCCGTTCGTACCCATTCCTGACCTGTTTCTAACCCGTTCGTACCCGTTTCTGACCCGTTCGAAAGTCGTTTCTAACCCGTTCGCACCCGTTCCTGACCTGTTCCTAACCCGTTCCTGAGCTGTTCGAAAGTCGTTTTGTTATCGTTCGCAAGACGTTCGTTAGCCGTTCCTGAATCGGTGGTAATTGCACGCCGAAGTCCGTTTATCGCAGTCCGTAACGCTTGCACGTCTTTCTCGATCGCAGTCCGTAACGCTTGCACGTCTTTCTCGATCGCAGTCTGCTTCTCGTCTGATTTTCTCTGCTGATTTTTCACAATTTTAAGGCATTGTTCCACGTACAGTTTGTTGGCGACGTCGGTATCGGCCTCAGGCTGCGCTACGCAGCAAATCTTGCGCGACTTTGCATCATAGTCCATAGCGACGCGGCACAACGCGTTATCACGAATATAATTTCTCATCAATCTGCTTCAATGATGCGAATTGTCTGTTGCGTCATTTCTGCGTTCAAATAGTTCGAATTTGTTGATTGACGACATTTTTCGAGTACGAACACCGATCGACTGATTCGTTTTGACGATGTGTCAGTTAATTTATAATAAGACCAGCTTCGCGAAGTTCCTCGATGATCGACAGTATCTCGTTGTCGTGAGCGTTGTGGCCCGCTTGGCGCGAAGCTTCGAGCAATCGCAGGCGATCCACTAGCTCGTTGGGATCATCCCAGTGTACGTAATCGATCGCGTTGTCGTTTAGCGTCATAGCGCGAGGTAATCCTCCTCCGGATTTCTTCTTTCCAATCGATAGTAACGGTGCGATTACCTCTTTGTACTTGTATCCCCTGTTGCTCCTTAGTTGACCATCAGCATTGTGATTGCGTCTATGCACATTAGTCGTTAACAGTATATTTTTGTACTTTCGCATATCATCTTCCGTGTATTCGTCATTGTCGGGAATTTTCTTGAAAATCAGCTCGTAAAGACCGGGCGTACCGATGTATTTCACACCGTCAACGAGTATGTTATCGTTGTCGTCCACATCGAAACGTTTGCTACCGAGCATCATTCCATCCTTGCCGAGATAAACGCTGTACACTTTGTCTATACCGCTCTCTTTGTCACCGCGTAGGATAGGCAAGATGTATTTTTGACTAAGCGGACCCAAATGATCACGCAACGTTTCTTGACCCTCCACCGTTTGCATCTGACCTTGAACGACTGTTGCGAGTGAATCGTCCGTAGTTTCGAAAACATTCGCGGTCGTGAGGATATCGTTCGTTGTCATCGGTTGTACGTTTTCGATCATCGCACGCGGTGTAGAGGTCAACGGCGCATCGTCGCCATCGTTTAACCTATATCGCTTCGGAGATTCAGGTGATTCGATTAACGAGCGATCTACTCGTTTCCTCTTCATCTTACTCCATATCGCATCCTTTTCACGTTTCTGGACTGTCGACATTTCAATCCCTACATCATCGTTACGCGATACCGGTTCATCTTTTATCACGTACGCGCTAGAATTGTCAACGATTTTTTGCAGCGGCTCGATAATTGGTCCGAGGTGTCTCTTCGTCACGATATCGTTCTCGATTTTACCGCAGCATAATCGGGAATCCACTGTTACAATTGACGCCCAAATAGGGACTCGAAGGTTGAGTGGGTAAACACGTGCGAAAATGCGACCAACCACCACCAGGTGGGTACACCGCCTACAGAAGGACGAACTCATCGAAGAGCTCGCGAATATGGGCCTTCCTACCAAAGGGGGGCGAGACGAACTGCGTGCGCGATTACTCCAACATCTCCAGGAGGAGCCAGGCACCAAGTCCAAGAGCGAGACTGGTGGAGAGACGGATGAAGGAGACGAAGACGAAACCCCCGCAAGCTGAGGCACCCGCAGGGCCGAAAACACGCTCGCGGAAACAACCGCTCTGCTAGACACCGTCCGCAATTGGAGCTGTCAGTTCGACGGCAAAGACGGCATCGCTTTCCTTGAGCGACTGGAAGATCTACGAGACAGTTACGTAGAGCCTGTAGAGGGAACAGCTACGAAAATGTCTCCCGCTTCTCTTCAAGGACCAGGCCCTCCTCTGATACCGAAACAATCGCGAAGACTGGCGCTCATGCAGAGACTTCGAGACAAGCTTCCGGCAGAACTACGTGCCCGCTCAAAGTCGGTTCGAGATAGAGGAGGCCATCGCACGACGCGTCCAGGGGCCGAAAGAGACCGCACGGGAGTACACCACCGCGATACAAACGTTGATGCGCCGACACGACCAAATGAGTGCGGAGGACCAGCTCGAACGAATATATTTTAATTTACGGCCGGAATACCGTTTTTACATCCGGCGAAGCGATTTCCGGAATCTAACCAAGATGCTAAAAATGGCGGACGAATATGAAAACAATCGACGCTATGAGAAGGCGTACCAGCCACAAAAGGAGAAGACCGAGGGAAGGACCACCACCGCCACCGTAACACCCGGATACCGCCCGCAAGAATGTTGCTGGAATTGTGGCCAGAGGAGCCACACCCGCCGGTTCTGCCGCCGCCCGGCTAAGCTTTTCTGTTCCCAGTGCGGGAAGAAAGGCGTTCTGACTCGCAACTGCCACGGGGCGGGAAACGAGAAAAGGGCCGAGGATACCAGGGGAGCTCCCCAGCCGACAACCGATGCCGGGAAGGACGCCGCCGCTTAAGACCTTCCCTACCGAGCATCGACCCCGATACCACCACTGATCCGCGACCCAGAAGAACGGTCGAGATACTTGGAGAACAACACACGGTGCTACTGGATTGCGGGGCGGTTCTCTCATATATCTCCGAGAAGCTGACCGCCCGCATTCGCCCATACGTCCGCCACCGCCACATCAACGCCGCGGTTTACTTAGCTAACGGCCGGAAGGCCACCATCACAGAGGAAGTCATCGCTCCGATTCGAATGGGGCATTACCAGGGACGGCAGACCTTCCACGTGCTGGTCGGACTCAACCCAGACGTCATCGCCGGGGTCAAACTTCTAAACAAGACCGGATTTCGATGGACATTGCCAGGGATTGCCACCCTCCTCCCCGACCGCACTGACCCAACCGTGACCGGACTGTCTGAGTGCTCCGAACGGCAGAAAAGGGAACTCCAGCAACTGCTGGACGAAATGCTGCCACAGTTTAAAACATGCCGGGGCACCACCACTCTGGCAGAACACCGCATTCGCCTGAAGGCAGAACAGACACCGATACGGCAGCGATACCGAACATTCAACCCAGCGCTGCAGAGCGTGATCGATGCGGAAATAGACAGCATGTTGAAGGAAGGATGCATCGAGCCGACGAGCAGCCCATGGAATTCGGGGATAGTCTTGGCGAAGAAGAAGGACGGGCGGTACCGATTCTGCATCGACTTCAGGAAAATCAACGACGCCACCGTCCGGGACGCCTATCCGCTGCCGCCTGTCCAACACATCCTTGACCAATTGAGGGAGGCAAAGTTCCTGTCAACGATCGATTTAAAAAACGGATATTGGCAGGTGCCACTTCACCCGGACAGCCACCCATTGACCGCATTCGCAATTCCTGGACGAGGCCAGTTTCAGTTCTGGGTCATGCCGTTCGGCCTGCACGCCGCACCCGCCACGTTCCAACGATTGCTGGACCAAGTGATCGGTCCAGACATGGAACCTCGAGCCTTCGCATATCTGGACGACATCGTGATACTCGGCCGCACGTTTGAGGAACATCTACGTTTCTAAACCTAAGAGAGGTACTGCAGCGGTTGCTGCAAGCAAACCTGCAAATCAATACCGACAAGTGCCAATTCGGACGAACGAGTCTTAAGTACCTGGGCCACGTCGTCGACCAGCAAGGTTTGAGGACCGATCTGGAGAAGGTCCGAGCAATACTCGAGATACCACCGACAACGCTGCCCGCGCTGCGCCGGTTTCTTGGAATGGTATCGTGGTACCGCAGGTTTATTCCAAACGTGGTCACAACAACGGCCCCTCTGAACGATCTGCTCCATAAAAGGAAACGATGGGAGTGGGGCCCGCAACAAAAAGCCGCCTTCCGCAAGACTCGCGACCACCTTGCCACCGCACCAGTGTTGCAGTGTCCGAATTTCAACATACCATTCGTACTGCAGACCGACGCCAGCGACGTAGGAGTAGGGGCCGTGCTCACGCAGGAAATCAACGGCCAGGAACGAGTCGTGGCGTACGCCAGCCGTACGTTACGAGCAGCAGAGAAGCACTACTCCGCCACCGAAAAGGAATGCCTTGCCGTCGTATGGGGCATAGAAAAGATGAGACCGTACCTGGAAGGTTACCGCTTTAAAGTCATTACCGACCATTTTTCGCTACGCTGGCTCCGCGGACTGGAAAATCCGACCGGACAGTTGGCACGATGGGCCGTGGCTCTGCAACAACACGAATTTGACGTGGAGTACCGGAAGGGGGCTCTGAACTATGTGCCGGATGCACTATCACGCCAGCCTCTAATGGAGGGGGAGGAAGTAGCCGAAGCTACAGACTGGGACCTCGCGGTCATCGGAAGAAAGATGCGCATGGTACAACCGAGTAATGGAAGCGGTCCAACAAGAACCACACAAACACCCGGATTATTGCGTCGAGAACGGGCAGTTGTACCGTCACATACAAGGACGGCTACCGGAAGGAGAGGACGACCCGGCCACATGGAAATTTTGCGTGCCAAAACCGCTACGGGACCGCACGTAGAATGCCGCTGGTAGAATGCCACGACGCCGACACCGCCGGACACCTGGGAATCGCCAAGACCACCAGAAGGCTGGCCCAGAAATATTACTGGTCGGGAATGTTCCGACAGGCCACCGAGTATGTGCGTCACTGCCAGAACTGCCAGCGATACAAACCCCAACAGCGGACAATAGACCAGGGTCGATAATTTTCGAGACCAAAAGAATTTAGAACAGGATGGAACCCATTGGAAAAGGAAGAAAATATAGCAAAAATAAAAGGAAAAATAATTTACGGGCGATCTGAGGTTGGGAAGTGGGAGGGGGTGAGTTTTTAAGGGTAAAAAACGATTTATCGCGATTTCCGGCAAAACTACAAGTCCTATGGAAAAAAATTAAATGGCAAAGTTGTAGGTAATAAAAAGATCTACAACTTTTGTATTTACACTTTTTTCACATAACCTCAAGATTAATGCGAAAAATTCAAATAACCGATTTTTTGGTTTTTTATTTTTATTTTCCACAAGACATTTTTTTTTTCACGAAATTTTGTGAAAACTTACCTTTTTATGTCCCAAACACACTGTAATTTTTTTGATTAAAAATATTTAATTTTTCCCCTTATTTTTATTTAATATCGAAAAAGCACCCTAATTTTCAATCGAAAATTCTGACGTCAAAATATCTGCTTTTTTAAAAAAGTCAGTGTGCTTTTTGTTCGTTAAAATCTCTACTTTCTGATGGTGTAAAAAAAAATATACATTACTGTGGCAAATTTTCGCAGAAAACCGAAAAAACTCGAATTCGAAAAATTGTTTTGTAATCATTATGTAAAATTTTGAGCTATTTATTAAAATTTACACTTTAATTAGTCGAAAAACGTAAGATTCGATGCTACATTGATAAACTAAAAAATTGCAAAGCCATGAAACATAGAGATTGCAAAAAACGTGCGAAAATAGTTGTTTTTCTAAATATTAAAGATAGGATTTGAAGGGGATTTTATCTAAAAAATGTGACTGCAATTTTTTGTCAGTGAAAGAGTACATTTATTAAATTCTAATTACATTTATGTCATAGAAAATCTCATAATATATAAATATGCTTGTTAGGCATTTCAATTTAAACAATGTATACTTGAAATCGTACGATTGAATTTTAGTCACTTACTTTTTGTCTCTTTGATGGCATTTTCTCATCGTCAGATTCGACAAACCTTCCCGATTCTGGTAGATCTTCGAAATCTTCAAGACCATCATCGTCTTCGTCTCCAATATTTTTTCCAGTCTGCGTTGGTTCTTCATCCACGATTTCATCTGAATCATTAACTTCCTCGTAGATTTTTTCTTCAACATTGGAGCATTTTTCAGAATCATGACAATTTGAGCATAAATTTGTGCATTTTAAACCATGTTTTCGGCAGCCACATTTGAGACTGTACATCCAGTTTCACAGCTGCAGCAAATAGTTTTAAGCAATATTTCCGGAATTAATTCCTTTTCTGTCAATTTGGGCATAATGCCACGCTGATGTTGCTTCCAGCCCCAATCTGTTGCTGTCAGTCCGTTACCCAGCCAAGTTTGAAGCTGATAATATGCCCTGTAACAATGTTGTTCTGCTGCACCTTCTGTGGGTGGGAGATTTGCCAATATAAAAGATGATTTAATCTTTGCAAATTGATATTTTTGAAATCTTAATTGATTCAGTGTTATATTGTCATTTTTACATTTATAAATAGATTTAATTAATTGTAATCCATTTTTTGCGATATCTTCTTTGTTAGCATTTTTTTTATAAAAAATATTGGCCAAATTTGACAAATTTTTATCGTCTAATAATGAATTTACGATGTTTTTCTTTCCTTTTCCGGCAAATCCAGATATTGTATCGCAACCAGAAAAACAATGCAGAAATGCAACGATATTTTTGAAGGATTCATATTTGAAACTACTGGACGTGAAAAATAGATCTTTTACATTTCCAGAACCTGGCTTGAGAAAATAAATGTCATAATTATTTGAATTCAATTGATTTAAAAGGACCAAAAGATCAATATCTTGACCCACAACTATGACAGTTTTATTAGTATCTCTGGCAATTTCTATCGAGGTGTTAATTATGTCAGCATCAGCATCTTCTTCTGCTTGTTTACAGGAAAATCCTTGTGACTGTAATCTTTCTATTAACGTTTTTATTATTTTGTCCTTGTTTTTCTCGTTAGACAAAAATTTTTCTTGCAAAAATGGTATTTTTGTATAGTTTTGATAATTGAATTCTGGAACATTGTCTGAGGTTTTTCTGCGACTACGTTCTCCTCTTTTAGTTGAATTAGCTGCTGGTACTGTTGTCACAGTAACTGATTTTTGAATGTCGGGGGGGGGTACCCATCAAAAACGATAGAGCTGCTTGCTGCGTAATGTTTTTCTACATAGCGCAAATATTTATTCATGATCTCTTCCACTGTTTCATTTTTCTGCCAAATTACTTTGTGCAGTAAAAAGCCACCGTCCACGACATGCACAATACCGTCAAGATGGGGTGGTCCATTCGTACTCACAAATAAATCGTAAAGTTGAGATTTAACATTTTTCCTGAGGCCATTTTCTGTAAAAAGTGACAGTGGAAAAGGTGCAAGCTCGTATTGTAAATAAGTTTCCATATCTTTTTTACTGTCGATCGTTAACGATATTCTTTGAAATAGCAATAATGGATCGATTGCTATAATATCTCCGTTTACTTTAACGGAAGATTGAACCGTTTTTAGAGACAAGACTTTGTTTTTTCTTTTAAATTTGACACTGTCAAAATTCATTCCAACAATAGATTGCAAAGATTTTTTTCCTTCTTCATACGCTTCGTAGCAATTTACAGAATTACTGCCAATAATTCCAGAAAATATTGACATAATGTTATCAGTATCTGGAAAAGGATCATACCTGTGAAAAAATTTTTGTAATATTTGCAGATCAGCTACATCTCTTTTTATTCGATATTCCCTGGAATCAATGTGTTGCTCTGTCGTTGCAAAAGAAACATTACAAAAATCTTCCATTTCATTGCAAACTTCGACAAGTATAATCATTGTTAATATGAATTTTGTTAAAACACTTTCAGACAAACCACGGCCATGTGTAAGTCCACCTTGAGTTTTCATAGATCTCATCAAGACTTGCTCGATCGTCATATCTGTCCAAACTCCCGACCAAAATTTGTGAGTACGTCTGATCGTAAAGAATCCTTCGGTAAACCGCATATATTCATAATCATCATTTATTGTGTCTTTAAGCTTACGCATATCTTGGAGATAAAGATGAGCAGATTTTGCGTATAAAAAGTGTCCACTTGCATGAAAATAGGGAAGCATTCTTTCCACGCATTTTAAATGTAATTCCCAATTACCTGCACGTTCAGCCCGTATGAAATCTTTAACCAATGAGATCATTTCCCAGTACTGTATCCAAAGTTTTGCGGTAGGACCTCTTTTCTGTACTAATTTTAGATGCTCGATAAATTTTTCCTTTATCATCTTAAAATCTTCGTGCTGTAAATTGTCTTCAAAATTTTCTGTTCCTAAATTCAGCAAAAATCCATCCATTAGCCCCTTTTCTGAGTCCGACAACTCCATCGATGAAAAAATTAATTCAGACAAGGCGAGCTGTACTAGAAAATGTCCTCTAATAGCTCGTGCATATGCGTGCCCGGAAAGAGCTTTATCGGACGAATTTTCTGCATATATTTCACAAAAAGTCTCCTTAAGTCCACTACCATCCATGATGAATCCAATCGCTCCGAGGAACGACATCAATAAATGAAATCCCCCAAGTCTTACTTGGATTGACGACAAATTGTAGGGGTCATTATCTACATCAATACTGGCTAAGATTCCACGAGCTTTATGGTATAGCGGTTGATCAAACGTTACGAACACAATATTTTGCTCTTGTTTTTGGCATTGTTTAGCCGCTTCTACCAACGATGTAAATATGGTATCATAATCACTCGGTGGATTTTTTATAAACGGCACAGGAATAATTTTTGAAGTATGATAAGTCAAATTAGTATGTAACTTCTCCATGAACCCATTCCAACCAACGGATTTGTTGTTTGAAAATTTTGAATAAGACCATGTAAAATCTGCCGAAGAAATTTCATAGTTGTCCGTAACATCTAGAATATCTTCTATCCCAACTGTTTTCAATCCATCGGAATTTTTTTTTTCAAAACGTTTTAATTTCACAAATCCAACTTTGCCTATCTCTTCAGACGATGGAATCTTTTTTAATCTAGAGATAGTTTTCTTTGAAATAACACTAGACGCCGGAGTAACAACCATTATTCCACCCATTGCATGGAAAGTATTCTTGCCATCAATTGTGCAAGTATTATGATCCGCGTTGTCATAAATAAATTGAACGTATGAATCTGGAGAAAGCGAATGAGTGGCAGAGTCCCCAATAATCGATGCTTCAAAGCGCAAAGTTTCTTTATATGAAGAACACAAACCTTAAATTAGATAATGAGTCAATCAATCCTTTAGAGGCATATTTTTTATGAATCATCGACGACAAACCAAGTAAAATTGGCGATAAAAAAGAACGTGGCCTTACAGATGTGATGATGCAATGAGACATTGCGGCCATTTTTTTATCCATCCTACGAACATTATTTTTACTCTTTTCTTTACTACTTTGACACACAATATTCAAAAACACTTGCAAAGTTTCAGGAACATCCTTAAAAAGATTGCCTTCGTTTAAATCTGGAATTTCATAGTAATTCATGTCGTATAATTTAGAACGTATATCTTCTAAAACAATTTCAGCAGCCATTTGAACAATTCTACTTCGTTCATCTTCTTTACTTTTTAATCTTTTTTCGTACCAGTCTTTGCAGAGTTTCTTGGCAGCAGTACCATTTTTGTATAAAATTATCATGTCTTTCTTAATGAAATGACACTCGATATCGTTCTGATAATGCTCTTTCAATTTATTCTTAATAGTTGCGTAGTCTGGGAGATCTCCTGAAAATCCCTCTTTTATTTCATTGACAGAAAATTGACATTCTGTTACGTTGTCAGCGATGTAATTAATAAGATAATTAATAAAATCCTTAGTATTTTCACATGCTGAGTGACCCCTTTTTCTTTCAGTTCTTTCGTTATAAAAAGTAGACATACAAGCACTATGATAATGCGCTTTTACTGCAACTAAATCAGGCACATTTCTCAAACGAGCTGAAATGTTTTTATCTAAATCATTTAATGTGCTTTGTTTTTTAATATGCTGTAATATATTATCTCTTGTATCGTTATTTTGAACAGATCGAATTTTTTCTTTTGAAATATTACCGAAAAACCCACCGCAGAAAAAGCAATAAGATTGGAAATTAAATGTAAGAGCGTTTTTATTTATTTTTTTTCCTTCCTGTGATTTACTCCGTACTGAACTACGGAATGTAGCAATTGCAGTCTCATCATTATATTGACTTTGACAAGTTCGATGAATAAAGGCTGTTGTTAAAGTCTCAAATTTTTTATATTTATTGTCGATTCTTTTCTTGCTAGACCCCACTAAACGATTCAAAGCTGCTTTTTTTATTTCATACACTCGCTTATCATCTGCCTTTTTGCAGATTATACAAACAGATTCATCCATACTGATAATCTGAAAAGACAAAATCAAATTAATAATGCCTTTACAGTTTTATCATGAGTATAACTAAATTTGTTTGAGCAAAATAAACGAAATTATTATTTTTCAATATTGTATTAAAATAACATTCAATTTTAATTTTTGAGGTTATGTTACGTTAAACATACTGTTAATGAACGAAAATCATAATATTTTTATTTTAGAGCTGATTGATTCAGATTAAAATATAGGTAGTATTTACCTAGCTATGTAGATTCCAAAAGTTTCTTTTAAGGAAGTAACTTTGTCGCGATTATCTTCAGCCTGCACGTGTATTCTTACGAACGATGTCGTTCACTGCTCTGTATCTCGAGTACTGGCTAACGGTTTTTGCAGCTGCTACGAAATGATCATCAGGTAGTAACGCCCAGACCCTCCTAGCCCCTTCCCCACTTCTCTATGAAATACCTTCTGATGGACTACAATTTTCCGTAGGCCATTCAGGTATATAAGTTACCTTACAAGAGCAATAAATAGGTACCGACGCATATAATTCAAAGAAGATCCTACAAGTTTCTCAAAATATTGTACACGTCTTATAAAGTATTAACTTTATTAACTTATTTCGTTGATAATTATAATAGTATATTTCGATTTGCAATTTTTTAGTTTATCAATGTAGCATCGAATCTTACGTTTTTCGACTAATTAAAGTGTAAATTTTAATAAATAGCTCAAAATTTTACATAATGATTACAAAACAATTTTTCGAATTCGAGTTTTTTCGGTTTTCTGCGAAAATTTGCCACAGTAATGTATATTTTTTTTTACACCATCAGAAAGTAGAGATTTTAACGAACAAAAAGCACACTGACTTTTTTAAAAAAGCAGATATTTTGACGTCAGAATTTTCGATTGAAAATTAGGGTGCTTTTTCGATATTAAATAAAAATAAGGGGAAAAATTAAATATTTTTAATCAAAAAAATTACAGTGTGTTTGGGACATAAAAAGGTAAGTTTTCACAAAATTTCGTGAAAAAAAAAATGTCTTGTGGAAAATAAAAATAAAAAACCAAAAAATCGGTTATTTGAATTTTTCGCATTAATCTTGAGGTTATGTGAAAAAAGTGTAAATACAAAAGTTGTAGATCTTTTTATTACCTACAACTTTGCCATTTAATTTTTTTCCATAGGACTTGTAGTTTTGCCGGAAATCGCGATAAATCGTTTTTTACCCTTAAAAACTCACCCCCTCCCACTTCCCAACCTCAGATCGCCCGTAAATTATTTTTCCTTTTATTTTTGCTATATTTTCTTCCTTTTCCAATGGGTTCCATCCTGTTCTAAATTCTTTTTACTTTTTACAATTTTCAAAGGCTTCGACCCTGATCTAAACCGCCGGACTGATGCACCACGCGGAAGTGGACGCGCCCAACCTCGTGATCACCGTAGATCTGATTGGCCTGTTACGATCCTCAGCAGGCCACACATGGATCCTGATGTGCCAGGACCTCTTTTCAAAATGGATAACGGTGCGACCGCTAAAGCAAGCCACTGCTGCGGTCGTCACACGAAGTGTGGAAGAAAACGTGATCCTCCGGCACGGCTGCCCGCACCGCGTCATCACCGACAACGGGCGGCAATTTCAAAGCCGCAAATTCCGCGGGATGCTTGCCCGCGCCGGAATTGATCACCGCCTTACGCCGCCGTACTCTCCGCAGTGCAACCCGGTCGAACGAGCCAACCGCACGGTGAAAACGATGGTCGCCCAGTACGTCGGAGCAAATCATCGCCTCTGGGATCAAAAACTGCCGCAACTGATCTTTGCGGCCAACACCGCGATCCACGACAGCACTAGTTTCACCCCGGCCATGTTGACATATGGCCGCGAACTCACCGCTCCCAGCACGCTGCGCGCGCAACACGAGGCTGGCCTATCCGACAACGCGGAAACACCAGCCCGCCCGGCGGCGCGCATACAAGAAGTAGAGAAATTACGAGAAAAGTTCGAAGAGGCCCTGAGACAATAGCGCGAGGCAACAGCACGGCAGGCAAAGTATTACAACCTCCGCCGCCGGGAATGGAGACCCGCCGTAGGCAGCCATGTGCTCAAACGGGAGCACCCGCTATCTCACGCCGATACCGGATTTGTCGGGAAACTTGCGCCGCGGTACGCCGGGCCGTACACCGTACAAGAGTACATCTCCCCGGTTGTCGTATGAATTCGTGACGTCACCAATGAGCGGCGAATGGAACCGCGCACATAAAAGATTTGAAGGACTGCCCAAAACCGACAACATAACAACCAGGTATAAAGGGACGATGCCGACGATAACGAGACAATCTCGCACAGATTACGGACGAGACAACTAAGCATGGCGAAAACCAAAGAAGGAAAGCCGTTGGAGCCGCCACAGAGGCCGAGACGAGTTCCTCCTCCGGAGGCCACGCCGCGCGCTAGACCCTCGGTGAGTCTGGAGAGCCGGGGTTTACCACCTGCAAGGATTCGAGGCCGTTCCACTGCCTCCCAACAGGAGCAGCTATACGCCGAGACCGTGCAGGTCTGCTGTGACCACGGAGCTCGAAGAGCTCTTTGGATCGCTCTCGGATCTGGACGAGCCAGAGACAACCGAAAGCCGTCCGAAAGCAACCACCGACCAGCCACCACCGCCAGGGCCTCCCGCATTCGAACTGCCGCCAAGGCCAGCACCCGTCGCCGCCCGCCTCATACCAACACCCGTCACCGCGGACGTGCCGATCGCAGGATACAGCACCCTGCCAGAGACCGCCATCCGGGACATACCATGGGGCCGGATACGTGTGGTTGAACGCTACCGCCACCGCAGGATACAGCACCCTGCCAGAGACCGCCATCCGGGACATACCATGGGGCCGGATACGTGTGGTTGAACGCTACCGCCACCGCACGAGCCAGGGCACGTATATTATGTATATTATACGCCGGAAGCCCAACGGGCAATATATTGTAAGGCCGCCGCAATAAACATCTTTTTTTTTGTACTAGCGAGAGTTTAAATCTGCGAGAGGGGGGGTTTAACGAAGCGTTACTGTAGCGAGTCACCCCCCGGTATAAACAATTGTTTCCGCGCCGCATCAACCCTCCTGCCACCGACCTGCGAGTATAAATAACGCCGATTTTTCGGTAGAAAACATGTTCCCTACGACCAGCGTGCTGAGCAGGTCTTTCCACCGAGACATAGTCTCCGGATCCTATCCGCCCGCGTGCTGAGCGAGCAAGTCCTCCAAGGTGCGAGTTGAACATCTACGAGAGTCGTGCGCTGAACGACAATTTTCCGCCTGCATACCAAGCCGACTACGAGCTGAGTAGTTATTTCCGAAGACCACGTGTTGAGTGGCAAGTCACGAGCTGAGTGACAACCCCGCCTCGTGATGAGAGGTCCTCCACCTCTCTTAACATCCCTTTAATTCGCACCGCGAATTAATCCGCAACCGCACCGCCGAAGCAAGACGGAATGTTGCGTCTCCGCGCACACTTCCGTCGCACACACACCCACAATTCCGCGACTCACTCTCGCAAAGAAACAACACGTTAATTGGTGAAAGCGAACGATTTAATAATTTCTCAACAACGATACAAAAGTCCTTTCGGTTTGACAGCTCTGTTAACAACAACGCGCCTGGCAACGCGTAAACAAGCGTCGCCAGGGAACAGGAAGCATCTTCTGGTGCGCAACTTCCCTGTGCACCAGGCGGCCGGACGCGGGCGCAACACTGCCCCCCCTCTTCCTAGAATGTCGTCCCGTCATTCAGGCGGGGCAGTCCCCTGGAAAACTTCACGTTTTCTGCCTTCGCGGGGAGGGCGCGGACTTCACGGGACCTCTCGTCCCCGGACTCACGGAAAGGGGAGGCGGACTTCTCGGGACCTCTCGTCCCTAGACCCGCAATCCTCTGACGGCTTCCTGCCCTACCCCGAGCTGCTGCTGCGGGTTACCGGGCTCCGTCTTCTTTTCTTCCCCTCTTCCGCGCCTCTTCTTGTCGCCTCGCTCTTCTGGGTCCTCTTCCATTCTTCGGACAAGGGGGGTGATAAACTTCCTGAGGCACCAACGTCCCGCAGGACTCCCCTAGTCCCTGCCTCGGCATTCGCCCTAAGTCCCACGGAAAAACCTCAGGCGAAAAACCGTGGGCGAGGCAGTCTTCGTCCCGCCAAACTCTTTCTCTCCGACCAGGAGAGCGGTTTCCCTTCTTCCCCCTTACGCCACAACAGCCTCCGTCTCTTTTTTCCGCTTCCTTGAACAGAAAAACTAGGCAGTATATGAAAAAAAAAAGTAATTTCTTAACATAAAATTTAATAAGTAAAACAATTCCGGGCTCCGATCCTTCGAAACGCGCCTAGACCTCTCCCGCACGTCTTTCAACAAAAGGAGCAAGATTTTCCCTTTTTCCCTGTTCCGAACAGCTCTCCTGTATAGACTTTATTGCCTTCGCCCTCTCAATAGCAACATTAAGAGAAGTGACGCCTTCAAGTTGGAGAGTTCTCTTGATATTCGCCTCCGTAAGCGAAGAGACAAACTGCGCGCACGCGATCTTATCGCGGACGGAGTGCGGGCACTCGGGATACGCGAGCCGTGACAATCTTTCCAACTCCGACCCGAGAGAGGCGAAATTTTCTCCGTACCGCTGTTTCCGGTTAGAGAACTGCGAGTAGTAATTTTGGAGAGACTGTGTCTCCCCGAAACGTAACTCAAGCTTCGCCCTCAGTTCCGTATAAGAAAGAGATTCAGTTCAGTCCACGCAAGAATCGAGAAGCGAACGCGCCTTCCCCCGCAAACACGACGCGAGCACCACCGCCTTCTCCGCCTCCGACCACAAATTCGCACGCGCGATTAAAGAGAACTGTGAAAGAAATTCGCGTAAAGGCGCCGTTCCGTCATAGACGTCTGGCTTTAATTTCAATCCTCGCGACGCACGCTCAGCACACGCGCCCTCGCCCGCGCCGGACAAACGCGACGCCTCGCACGAATTTCCGTCAGAGAAAATATTATTGGGGGGACTTAGCTGATTCGTGGAGAGTCGCTCCTCGAGGCGCGAGAAAGCCGCGTCGCGCTCCTTGAAGTCCGCTGATTCCGCCCGATCTCTGTAGCCAGAGCCGCGCCGCCGAAATACCGCAAAGTCCGCCGACTGTGTCCGATCACCGCGAGCAGAGTCGCGCCGCCGAAATACCGCGAAGCCCGCCGATTCCGCCCGATCTCCGCGATCAGCGTCGCGCCGCCAAAATACCGCGAAGTCCGCCGATTCCACCCGATTTCCGCGATCAGCGTCGCGCCGCCGAAATACCGCGAAGCCCGCCGGTTCCGTCCAATCACAATCAGCGAGTTCACACCGCCGAACGACGGCGGACCGAGCCGAACGTCTCCGACGGCTGTTAAGCTGCATTCACGCGCATTAGCGCCAGCGAACACATCCTTAATTCGGTAGTACCGGAACTGTAAATATTGTATATAATAGTAGCATTAGAATAAACGTAGTTATAAGGGTATACGAACGCCTCATTACTCAACCTTCGATCCCGCCGCCCGAACACTGGATTCCCGTGGCTATCCGCAGCACAATCGAAAATCCACTGTTACAACGTCACTGTTATTGGAGAATGCAAAGTAGCCGATTTCGTCGATCGATGTCATAAGATTCTCCAAGTACTGATATTTTGGCTGTTGCAACGACTTTGAGTACACATACACATTCTCGAAACGTACACCGTGTGGGCTTTTCAGTAAACTTATCAAAACGTTGGTTTTACCGCAATTCGAAGGGCCGCAAACGATCGCGCGTATAGTACTCGGTAGCATCGTACCGTGCTTGCGTTGCTTTTCCGCGTTGTCTCCCATCGACCGTAATCTGTCGTCGAAATTAGTCACTTTGATCGTCGGCGATTGTTGCACGAACCGCATGTTTGCAACAAAAAATGCAATGATGGAGTCGTGAGAACGTGCCTATTTAGATGTGTGCAAAACCGCAAGTCGTTCAGTATTCGAAATGTTTTTGCTTCTGACGGATGACAGTGATATTTACGATTTAACCGCCGAACAATTGAAGTATATACCGAAGATCATTCTACTGCGACAGTTTTCTAATTATATAGATTATGCGTGGGATAAACTTCCAGAAGATATTAGAGCGGATCCCGAAATTCAACAACATCGTCGGTGCCTGGAACATTATAATTTACCGTGTCATCAAACGCATATTGACGGTCCGCCACCATTGATAAAGAATTGCGGCGCATGTCAGCAATGGCATCGAGCGAATCCGTAAAAGGCGGCAGTCTGCTGAATCGTGCGATAAACGCGCTTCCTTTCGAGTAACATATTCCTGGCTATCAGTTTTGCAGCCCGGGCACTTATTTGGAAAAGCGATTGGCGAGAGGTGATCAAGGTATAAATCCACTGGACGCGGCGTGCCGCGATCACGACATAGAGTATTCTCGGAGTAACGATCTCGCAGAGAGACACGCGGCGGACCGGATACTCGTCGAAAAAGCGCGAAGACGCATCGTCGCGAGGGATTCCGCTGTCGGTGAGAGAGCCGCAGCCACAGCTGTCTAGACGATGAAAGCCAAGACGAAGATCGGTATGGGTATGAAAACGAAGACGAAGAAAAAGGCGGCGAAAAAAAACGGATGCTTCCGGAAGCAAAACGCGGCGGCATATTGCCGATTCTACCAATGTTTGGTGCGCTCGGATCCTTGATCGGCGGAGCGGCTGGCGTGGCAAAAGTGGTAAACGATGGCAAAGTCGCGCGACGTCAGCTCGAGGAGCTACAACGCCACAATCGCATGATGGAAGGTCGCGGACTGTATCTCGCTCCGTACAAGTATGGGCGAGGAGTGTATCTCGCCCCGTACAAACGCGGGCAGGGAGTAACAGCCAAAAAGAAAAAAAAACGTCATTAAAAAAAAAACGTTAAAAATGCCCACGGGTGTGACAACGAACGTACAATTGGATCAACTGGCAAGACGCATGCGTGTACCATACTTTAGAGGTGTTTTGATGCGTAACGCATTACCGATAAGCGGTGTACATCGAAACGAGAGCGGTATCGTAAATCTAGATGATGCGACGGGTCCCGGCATTCATTGGGTGGCATATGCAAAGAGGGAAAATTACGTGGTATATTTCGACAGTTTTGGTAATCTTTGGCCGCCTAAAGAACTCGCGCAGTATTTCGGAGACGGTGTGACGATAGAATATAATCGCACATCTTATCAACGTTCAATGATCAGAACATCTGTGGACAGGTGTCTATGGTTTTTGTCTATGGTTTCTCCGAACAGTCGACACGCGCGAATTTAAAGCTTGATGAGGTGTCGTGAGGACTCAGTATTCATTGAGCGGCTTCTTTCATCATGTCGCTGACGCTTACGGTAACTGGAAAGAGCAGTGTCCTTGCCGTAAACTACTTTCTACCCATAGATTTGAGCGATGACGATTACGAACTCGGTCTAATGGACTTTGAAACTTATTATACGATACCGAACGTGAATGCTTCGAATAATAAATTTTATTTTGACAACGATTTGGAAATTACGATTCCCAAGGGATCGTACGAACTGCAAGCCATAAATAATTTTTTGAGGCGTGCAATTTTGCGAAAAACGTCCGCGACCCGTCGTTCCAGCGACGATGAAGATGAAGAATATCCGATAGTGCACCACGCTAATTACAGTACGATAAAAAGCGAGATTAAATGCGCCTACAAAATAAACTTTAGCAAGCCCACCATTGGATCGCTGCTGGGATTTTCATCATACCGCGTGCTGAAGCCGCGACAGTGAAACGAATCAGACATGCCGATTAACATCATCAACGTGAACATTATCCGCATTGAGTGTAACGTGACCGCGGGCGCGTATTGCAACAGTAAACCCGTGCACACGATACATGAATTTTCACCGAGAGTGCCACCAGGATATAAGATATCGGAAACGCCGATGCAGATCAATTATCTGCCGATCGTCGCACGGAGCATTACGGATTTAACGATACGCATCGTCGATCAGGACGGACGATTGCTCGACTTTCGAGGAGAAGAGATCACCATCAGGTGCACGTACGACGACGAGGGCGATAACGCGTGCGACGCATGAGATGCTCGTATCGAACGGATCGGAGCGCGTGAGAGACAAGCAGACCAACTTTGAGAGAACGATAGCGACATCAACGTTTGACAATATTCAGTCACACGGTTGTATCAGGAAGAAAAACTCAACGCAACGAACGTTGAATTTTTAAAATTTTTGGGATTCACGGTGCGAAACGTCTGACGTGAACAATGACTGACATCCTCAACATCGGGGACGAGCCAATCTTCGACGATCGCATCGTCAAGATCGAGTTTCACACGTACAATCCGTTTGCCAACACGACGTTCGGACATAGCGACGAGATAAGAATACCCATACAGCAACAGGATCTGTACACGTTGCCATGTGAAAGTCTTCTATACATCGAGGGAAAATTAACGATAAACAAACCTGCCGAGGGATCTGATGTGACATTGGGAAATAATTGCGTCGCATTCATGTTCGATGAGATTCGATACGAACTTGACGGTGTGGAAATTGATCGCAACAGAAATGTGGGAATTACCAGCACGCTCAAAATCTATGTATCGCTATCGTACGACAAAGGAACGATCATGCAAAATGCTGGATGGAATATTTCATCAGTCATATTGAATGGATATTTCAACTTTTGTGTACCACTGAATACACTATTGGGATTTTGCGAGGATTACAAATCTGTGGTTACTAACGCTCGTCATGAATTGATTTTAATACGCGCACGCAACGACAATAATTGCGTTGTGGGAAATTCTGCACTCGAGCCCGTGATTAACATATTCAAGATACAATGGCGAATGCCTCACGTTATGCTGAACGAGATAAATAAGCTTTCGATGCTGCGTACTGTGGAAAGCGGACGATATCTCAACATGGGTTTTCGTTCGTGGGACCAGTACGAATACCCCCTGTTGCAAAACACTACCAAGCATTCGTGAGTTGTAAAAACCACGAGTCAACTTGAAAAACCGCGATACATTATTTTTGCGCTACAGACTGGTCGAAAGAACGTCATGTCTGAGGATACGAGCCGATTCGACGATTGTATACTGACCAACGTGAAACTCTATTTGAACTCTGAATTTTATCCATACGATGACCTGAACTTAGATTTCGATAAAAAAAGATGTGCTATACTTTATGATATGCATGCACGTTTTTGTCAAGCCTATTACGGATGTGCCTACTATGAAACGTTTTGTACGGTGCGTTTCTAGAGAAAGGACCTTTTGTGGTCATCGATTGCTCACGACAAAACGAGTCCGTCAAGAGTGGCACTGTGGATGTGAGATTGGAATTTGAGTGCAAAGAGAATGTACCGGCAAATACCACCGCGTACTGTCTCATTATTTCACGATCGCGTAATTCACTACAATCCGTTGACCAACGTAGTGCGCAGAATCACCTGAGTGCCGCAGCATTGATATAAAATGTACGATGCATCGAGATCGACCTCAGTCTTTTTTCAACAACAATAAAAAAACATCGTCATGTCCGTACCGACATTCGTGGATCTGCAAGGCTTTATCATCGGCAGAAACTTTGTGGTGAAGGAGTTTGCCGCTCTCAGAGAGGGATCTGTCCTCTCTCACTATATTTTTGGAAGCATCGAACCATGGTGGCTTCTCACCAAAGCGGAAAAGCAACATGCATCTTGGTTGCAGCGAATCATCACGGATTCAATGGGAAGACGGAATGATTTCATACGGCAAAGCTAGAACTTTGATTACGACGGCGGTGATGGGTGCGACGGAGAACGAGATATCACCCATCGTGTACGTCAGTGCTGGGATTTACTTGCAACTTTCAGTCGGATTTCTTGACTCACGCCTACTGTTCCCCCTCCTATCGCTCGCGCGGTAGCAACGCGTCGCTGGACGCTCGTAACTAAGAAGCGCAACGCTTGTCTCAGGGACGTATCACAGTATACGTATTACAGTACGTATCACAAATGTACAATGCTCATCTAATAGCACCGCAAAGTTTTTATTAAAATTTTCTCTTTAATATTTTATATTAATAATTAAAATAATATTATATTAATAATTAAAATAATTTGTATTAATAATTAAAATAATGTTTATTTTATTATTAATTACGTATATGTTTTGTTTACAAACAATTAAAAATTTTTGTATTTTATTCAAAACTCTTAACGCGCAGTTGCAATCATATCGATTTATGTAAAGTCATGTTATTTATTTTCGCAGTATATATTTAAATATATACTGCGAAAATAAATAACATGACTTTACATAAATCGATATGATTGCAACTGCGCGTTAAGAGTTTTGAATAAAATACAAAAATTTTTAATTGTTTGTAAACAAAACATATACGTAATTAATAATAAAATAAACATTATTTTAATTATTAATACAAATTATTTTAATTATTAATATAATATTATTTTAATTATTAATATAAAATATTAAAGAGAAAATTTTAATAAAAACTTTGCGGTGCTATTAGATGAGCATTGTACATTTGTGATACGTACTGTAATACGTATACTGTGATACGTCCCTGAGACAAGCGTTGCGCTTCTTAGTTACGAGCGTCCAGCGACGCGTTGCTACCGCGCGAGCGATAGGAGGGGGAACAGTAGGCGTGAGTCAAGAAATCCGACTGAAAGTTGCAAGTAAATCCCAGCACTGGTGTACGTCAAGGGACATGAAAAACGAGAATGGCTGCGGGATCTGTTATTGGATGACGCGAGAGAAGTCTTTATCGAAAATATTGATGCACATTATGAAGACATTGAATCTTTGAATAAATTGAACGTTATGTATACGCTGCGTTGCCAGAAACATGTATCAAACTGCGATTTACAAAATATATTTAAACTATTCAATTGGTGGTCCGACCATAAAAATATACATGTAACCAATTGTACTTTACAAGAAAAAAAACGTACATCCAAGTGATGGTCTAACTATAAAATTAAATATATTATTAATCAAAAATAGTTGTCAATTTTTTCCCCTTCCACTATCCACCCATATTCCTTTTCCGCTTGCGTATGGTTAAGATTATATCGTTTGTTCTTGAGACTTCTCGTAATTTCTACGCTGACATTTGTGCTTGAAAAATTTAGGAGGGGAATAATCCCCTCTCCTTGTAATTTTTTATCGACGCTGAAGAACACGATCGTACACGTTCAGTGTTGCATCAGCCGCTTGTACGAACCGCTCAGCGAACAGCTTCCCGTTATAAGAACAATGGACTATGGCATAAATTATTACGTTCCGATTGAATGTGATAAAAGATCTGATGGGTAAGTATCATAAATTTATATATATTTTACACAATTAGTTTCAGTTTTTGGTAAATCGGAATTACATTACAGGAAACGTGCTATCTCGGAAAAGTGCCCGCGCTACTTGCATGTCATGAGAAGAACATTTGCTCTGACACCTACGGCGCATAAATATTTGGAAATTGGACTCAAAGTGGGACCCGTGTCTTCTGTGGAATTAATTCTCGGAGATATCCGAGGACATCAGATGGTGTTTTATACAACGTGGACAAGATTCATCGAAAGACGCGTGGATATTGAATGATTCCTGCAATCAACAGCTACTTTGCCGTTACAGATTGGAGATCTATCTGTAGGACTCGCTGCAATACGTGATGTGAGCGTTGTAAAACTAATATTACACGCTACATCCTTATACATCAACCGTACTCTTTATGTTCGAGCTAGAACATTGTGTCGAACATGTATATTTCAAGCTATGTCAGAGTTTAAAAAGCGTTAGTCATAGATATAAAGATTTTATAGATATTTTGTAATAATTATGTTATCGATAAACGTGGTGCAGCTACAATATTACATCAAGCTTATGATAAAATTTCAATCATATATTGTGAACTATTAGCTTATGCTCTAGATCCTATAATGTATGATGCAATTCATCATGAATAAATAATGATAAAAATTACTTTAATTCTATTTCTTCCCCATACCATTTCATCCAATATTGTTTCCTTAGATAAATTAAATTAGATTAAAAAATTGATAAAAAGTTAATATAATTATTTATTTAAAAAAAAATGAATTTAAGATTAAATATTGTAAGACATGCGAGCAAGAAAGAAAGAGAATGCTTGTGGGGAAAGGGGATACGCGCTTGTTGGTGATGGGTTTGCATGGGAGGGGATACGCGCTTGTGGAAGGAAGGAAAAATGAAAGCTTTTTATTTTATTTTATATTATTTTTTAAAAAATATTTTATTCATAAAAAGTGTTTATGTGTAATTTATATAAAATGTGTGTGTGTAATTTATATAAAAAATAAATGATATAATAAAATTAACATTTTTGTTTTAATTCTTCTCTGATGGATCATCATATGGCTGGAGCCCAAACAGTCGCGTCAAGTTAAAGATGTTGAAATATGTAATTTTGAAAAGAAATAAAAATATTAAATATTAGATTCAATATTATAAGTTAATTGTATAAATTTATTGGATCTTGCCATACCTGTTGGTGTGGAATTTGTCGCATCGTTGCACTCTTCCAGCTGTACACTTTTGCCTCGCGTGTTAAGGCTAATTAAGAAAATACTAAAAATAGTTAAGATCGCAGCCTTGTCTGTTGA
Source organism: Crematogaster levior (assembly GCA_901521435.1). NCBI lineage: Eukaryota > Metazoa > Arthropoda > Insecta > Hymenoptera > Formicidae > Crematogaster > Crematogaster levior. Next base: position 27,942 of record CABEGB010000134.1, read on the forward strand.
TTTCATCGTTGGTTCCGCGTATACCGATTTCTCGATCGCGTAGAAACTGTTTCGGTGATAGTCATCGTGCACCCCTGGATCTGTTTATTAGCTTATTATTTATATTCTCGAGAACTTCGATGACATCTCGGTGCTCTTCATCACACGAATAGTCTTTATAATTCATTTTTCGTGCTTCATTTATATTGCGTGGAATTTCCGCCATATTGTTCGATTCACAATGTTCTTTACTGTGTGCAAATTGGACACATATTACACGGAAATATCTGGAACAACGGATTTCTACACTCGTAACAATATCGACCTCTTATCGCATCGTTAAACTCAGTCATGTGCCTTCGTATAGTGTGCACTAGTCCTAATCTAACTGAATTTCCCAATCTGATCATGCACTCACATACGGCATACTTATTAGACTCGAGATAATAAAAGTATATAGTGCACTGTTTCGTACGTCCGTTCAATGCATGGATTTCCATTAGACACCACCTTGTCGATAATTTCGGTAAGGTCCTCGTTGCAATCACTGACACAATCACTGTCATCCGATAACGCGTGATCTTCATCGGATGATTCTTCTTCCACTATTGGCTCGAAATTATTATCTTCCATGATTTTAGGAACATCATCGATATTTACAGTGTAACTCTTTTTTGCACTGCTTTATTCGAGTTAATTCACTTCCACTTTTTTACTGTAGTCACCGACTTTGATTGCAGCAGCCAAACATTTTGGCGCTCGAACACGACTTAACGTTAAAGATTAAATCTCTATTCGATGCACAGAGCAAGGTATATTCTCTTTCATAAACGATTGAGAACTGAACTAATGCTCAAGAAAGATCTTTGCTTAAAGAAGAGATAGAATTTTCAAAACTAACCAATAACGCGTTAATGTTTTCTCGGGGAAAAAAACGGAAAGGTTTGCATGTACCTAACCCAGTGACGCATTAGAATATCTTATCTTCCGGCGACAGATATTTTATGAAAAATGAGTGATTCATGGAACTCGGAATTTATGTTTCTTTAGGTCTTCTTGTCCCTTTGAACAAAAAAAATAAGAAAAAATTTTAGAAATTTGTGACAATGTTTAAACATTATCACGCAGCGCGTGACGCACTAGACTACCTAATCTTCCGGCGCCGGATATTTATAAAAAATGAGCGAGTCATGTAACTTATAGGAATCAGGATTGATGTTTTTTTAGGTCTTATTGTCCCTTTGAACAAAAAAAGATAAGAAAAAATTTTAGAAATTTGTGACAGTGTTTAAACACAGCGTGTGACGCACTAGAATATCATATCTTATCTTCCGGCGTCGGATAAAAACTGAGTGATTCATGGGTTTTATTTATTTATTTATTTATTTATTTTTATAAGTAGAAATCGAATAAATTGAATAATTAAGTGATTAATTTAATTGATTGATTAATTTAATTCTTTTGGTTAATTTAATTTAATTGATTGATTTGATTTATTGATTGATTGATAATTTAATTGATTGGTTGATTTTATTGATTGATTGATTAATTTAATTGATTGGTTGATTTTATTGATTGATTTTATTGATTGATTGATTAATTTAATTGTTTTGATTAATTTAATTGATTGTTTGATTAATTTAATTCTTTTGATTAATTTAATTGATTGTTTGATTAATTTAATTGATTGATTAATTATATTAATTGATTTGATTAATTGATTAATTAATTGATTAATTATTTGCCCCCCCCCCGTGACGTCATACCCCCACCCCAATATGAGTTAGAACCGGCCTAGTATACCTAGTATATTTCCGTGCGGTCTTTTTCGGCTCCTAGACGCGTCGTGCGATGGTTTCCTCTATTTCGAACCGGCTTCGAGCGGGCACGTAATTCTGCCGGAAGCTTTCCTCTCCACGAGCGCCAGTCCTCGCGGCTGTTCCGGTACCACAGCAGGGCCTGATCTTTGAACAAAAGCGGAAGACACTTTCGTAATTGCTCCTGCGTCAAGCCGTAGCTATCCCGCAGATCTTCCAGTCGCTCGAGGAAGGCGATACCATCCTTGCCGTCGAACTGGCAACCCCATTTGCGGACGGTGTCCAGCAGAGCGGTCGTCTCGGCGAGTGTGTTTCCGGCCCTGCGGGTGCCCCGGGTTGCGGGAGGTTCGTCCTCGTCTTCTCCGTCCGTGTCTCCTCCGGTCTCGCTCTTTGAGTTTGTGCCTAGTTCCTCCTGAAGGCATTGCAATAAACGCGCGCGGAGTTCGTCTCGTCCCCCTTCAGTGGGAAGGTCCCTATTCGCGAGCTCCTCGATTATCTTGTCTTTCTGTAGGCGGTGTACCCACCCGGTGATGGTCGGTCGCATTTTCGCGGCGTGCGTTCGCCTACTCAACCTTCGAGTCCCTGTTCGGGCGCCAATTGTAACAGTGGATTTTTGTCTGTGCTGCGGATAGCCGCGGAAATCCAGTGTTCGGGCAGCGGAATCGAAGGTTGAGTGAAGGTGTCCGTGTACTCTTATAACTAAGTTTATTTTAAGACTATTACTATTTACAATATATACAGTTCCGGTATTGCCGGATTAATGATTCGCTCGCTGGCGCTGGTGCGCGTGAATCAGGGGCTCCAAGCGTCCGTGTTATAAGCTGAAGCAGAATTGTGGGTTATTGTGCGCGCCATCTACCACTTAGGGAGGAACTAAACTTGTATATATATGTCATTAGACCTATATACATAGCTTATTCTTTATATGTATACATACTACATATATTTTTTATGGCATATTATTATTACTAGTGAACACTAGTGAAAAGATAAACATTTAAATTGCCAAATCTGCTTTGTGTATTGATGGTTTTCGGAGAGATTATGCAAATCTAAATAGTATGAATATGTGTTATAACTGAAAAAAAGAAAAATTAAAAATATTATAAAACAGACAGCATGTTTAGATAATAATATATTTATTATATATTAATAATGTATTAAAATACATAATTGTACATAAAATTAATTGCACATAAAAAATAAAATTGTACATAAAATTAATTGTACAGAAAAAAATATTATGCATACGCGTAAATAAACATATATGCATTATATATAATACCTACATTTCTTTTTTAATAATAAAGAAAATAAATATAATTATGAAATAAAAAAATATGCATTATATATAATACATTTCTTTTTTTTTAAGAAAGAAAATAAATATAATTATAAAATAAAAAAAATAATTACATTACATACTATAATTTGGTATGTTACTTATCATTGTACTGTTTAGAGATCATTTTACTGTGTTTCTTAAAATAATCATATGCTAGAGAATGTATTTCACTTGCTTGTGCCATTGGAGTTTCTGTCCCATGTAAAATGTTATTAACTATTTTAATATTTTTTCGGATATATACTATTATATATTTATTTATCACATATTCCTCAATATGTTTATGTTCGCAACATATATCAGAATTAATACTTATGACATATTTCTTAATATTTTCTGTTATATGTTTGGTTAGCTTTGTAATATAACAATATTTATTCAAAAAAACAATTTGTTATTTAAAACAATTTGTTATGGCAATGACTTTTTTTATATATTCTATTACAGCCTCTTGGTTGTTTATTAATAAGGCACAACAAATATCACAAAATCTAACTGCAGACAAGATATTCTCAACAATATTTTTAAAATTTTCTTTTATATTATTGAGTGATTCTTGCATTACATTTTGTGGAATGTAAATATTATTAGTGTCGTCAATCACGTCAACCTCGTTAACATCGTCAACCTCGTTATAAGGAGATACTGTTAAAAAATGAATTAAGTTTTCCATGTTAGTATTTTCACAATTACTACCAGATGTTGTATATTGTGTGCAAGAATTTATTAATAAAGTTCTATAATAAGTAGAAAAATTAGTGCAAGTTGGAATAGTATTTCTTCCTCCATGTTGTCGAATTTGACAGAAAAAATTCTCTAAGGGGTCCTGATTAAATTCACGTGTGGCAAAACTATTGAAACCTAATTCTCTTAAATAACTTCTTAATAACTTAAACCCACGCAAAGTATGTTGAAAATTGCTTAGGACATCGGGTCTTGATTTGTCATTTTTTTTTATTTTTATAAAATACATATTTTGTAAAAATCTTATTCCAGCATTCCATATATCTTCGTGTTTGCGATTATCAGTTGAAGTAGAAGTCATAGTCTCCTCATTTGTACTTCGATTATGCATTACAATGCCTCCATTAAGGCTATCAAAAAGATCATTAAAAAATTTTAAAAAATAAGCCGTATCTACACCATCACGAGGCATTTTCCATGTTTTACACCTACTTTCTACTTCTTGCTCACTATATAACAACATCACTTTAAAATATGTATTTGAGAAAACTTGTGTGCAGTTACGAACTCGCATTTTTTTAATTTTTTCTGGTATGACATGAGAATCCTTAATTTTATCTAAGAATCCATCAAATCCTCTGCTTTTATCAATAAATTAAGTTTGTATCACGTTTGACCATTTAGCAACTTTTGTAACATTATCCTCTAATATATATTTACAGTCTTTCGTTAACAAATTATTACGAATGCATTTCATTAAATGCGGGGAATCATATAATGGTATTACTTTTATGCCATCTATAATTATTATATCATTATTTTTTTCTATTTCTGTTTGTGCATTTCTTTTAAAATCAAAAATCATAGTTTTGATTGCCTTGACATTTGTACTACCCTGATCGCAGACTGAAGCTATTATTTCTAAACCTATTTCATGGCATCGTTTTACTATATCTTTATACATGCGCATAATATCTTGCCATGAAGATGTGCCCTTACAAAAAGTATATAGAAGGGGTTGCTTCCATGGCCTTTGTCCGTATATACCTTTCAAAAAATTTTTTTGTCATATATATTATATATGTATATTCAAATAAGTTAAATTAAATAATTAAAATATATACCAGGTAAATACAGTGTTGGTATGGCTATATTACTAAGCCTTTTATTCAATTTGAAGCGTTGTTCAAAATGGACATCACAAATAACTTTTTCTCTTAATTTTTTATGAGGAATTTTCAATAAGTTATTGTTGCCACACGCCCTTATCCATTTTTTACACCTTTCTACTAATTTAGGAAAATGGTACTTTCTCTCTGTGTTAAAAGTACAATTTTGTACTTCACATTTTTTAGATGACATAGTCGTTTCTATCGAAAAAGTAAATAATTATAGAATATAAAAAAATATAAAATATAAATTAAATTAAATTACTTTACAATCTTTATTTATAATTTCTTTCGAGACTTGTATGAGTAAAGACCTATCTAGACAAACTTGTATATACTACGTTTACGCGAGCGTTACATCTGTAGTAACTTACGATAATTCACTCGTTTACGCGGAGTAAATTATCGTAAGTTACTACAAAATCCCGTTTACGCGAAGGAATTATCGTAATGTACTATAGAAGTAACGCTCGCGTAAACGTAGTATTGACGACTCTTCATTGGATCCATATTCACCTGGCACATGTACCATCCGCAATCGACTTCTTGAACTTCCTTTATACGAAGATATCACGATGATCATTGTACGATAACGTGATTTGGGGATTCTGAGTAATTACGTTCTGATGAATCGACAATATAGTTTGCGTGTCGACGCGCACCCATGCCACCTAAAACATACAATAAAACACATTTCTCTTAAACTCTTTAACTTTATACTCCCGCCTTGCTTGCTTAATATATACAAGTTTGTCTGGATTGTCCCTTTAATCTATTTTGTAAGTATTAACATTATTACATGCTTTACGCAAATATAATCGTTCTCAACTTACTGTAACCTGCTGTAATTTGCCTGTAATCAACTGTAACCATATACCACAGCTCTCACCAGCTTTCACCCTCTTCTCAATGCAAACAGTAACAGTCGCAACACTTTACTTTCAAAAAAATTTCCGGACAAACACGTCAACACGATCGAGCTCGCAAAACAACTTCAAACGACTCACCAGCTCTCACCGATACAGCATACAACCGATACAACTCTCACCGATATGAATCATACATGTATTTGTGGCATCTAGTAACGCCATCTACCACTTAGGAAGGAACTTTTTAAGGATTTAGTCCGTCCCATTACGCTTGGAGCCCCTGGCGTGAATGCGGCTTAATAGCCGTCGGAAGCATTCGGCTCGGTCCGTCGCCGTTCGGCGGCGCGGTATCGCTGATTGTGTTCGGACGGAGTCGTAGCTTTCCGTGGTATTTCGGCGGCGCGACGCTGGCCGCGGAGATCGCGCGGAGTTGGCGGTTTTCGCGGTATTTCGGCGGCGCGGCTCTGGTCGCGGAGATCGGGCGAAATCGGCGGATTTCGCGGTATTTCGGCGGCGCAGCTCTGATCGCGGAGATCGGGCGGAATCGGCGGATTCCGTCGTACTTCGGCGGTGCGATTGCGGATTAATTCGCGATGCGAATTAAAGGGGATGCTGGGAGAGGTGGAGGGCCTCTCATCACGAGGAGTAGCTGTCACTCAGTGCGTGACTCGCTACTCAACACGTGGTCTTCAGAAACAAACTACTCAGCTCGTAGTCGGCTAGATGTACAGGCGGGAAGTTGTCGTTCAGCACACGACTCTCGAAGATGTTCAACTCGCACCCTGGAGGAATTGCTCGCTCAACACGTGTGCGGATAGGATCCGGAAACTTAGTCTTCGGTGGAAAGACCTAAGAGTCACAATCATCAAGAATAAATTGTTTTCAACATACGGTTTTATAACTACTTTTAAATATTGTTAATATAAATTAGAGGTTTATCTGATTTTGAGCAAACGACAACAATTTTTACAAAGTTTTAAAAGTTTGTCAACTTCTGCTTCTAAACTAACTCCAAATATGTCTCCCGGTTCTTGTATTATAAACATACAAACACTTTATTTAATAATTTTCCGGATTTTGTCAGAGAATATTGCACAGTATATGAATGAGTTATTTATTTAAATTGCCTATAGAAAGTTCAGCCATTTTTTCACCTCTATATGTATATGTTTTTGAAATATTCATTCAATATTCGCAACCAGTTTGATTTGTATTAATAATATATTCGGAATAATAATTGGTAAAAATTAACTGTATCAAATTTTGAAATTGTATCGCAGACTTCGAAATTTCCTCCGGTGATGTCATTTCTTTTTTTGATATATAATGTATAACGCGACTCAAGCAATACAGCTTGAATTATATTCGAGATTCATTTTCGTTTCCCATTGATTGCATCGTGACCGACCAAATAAGGGACGATCTCCCAGCGTTCAATATGAAGCGCTCTGTTTTTGACATTCTTCATAATCTTCAGTTGGCTGATCCCAAATTTAATATCTCGTCGAAAATTGATACCTTAATTGGCGCAAAAGCCTTTTGGAACCTTCTGTGTATAGGACAAATAAAACCATCAGATAAGCATCCCACGTTGCAAAAGACAAAACTAGGGTGGATTATAGCAGGTCGATTAAATAATCCTTTGCCACGCTCGCATCGCCAATCATTTCACGTTGCCATCAGCAATGCCGATTTATATAATCAACAGCAAAATTTGGAGATTGGACAATTTTCACAAGAATGACATCAATAATTACGCGTTCGAAGAGAGGCTTTGCGAAAAGCATTTTTTAGAAACGGTCACCAGAAATTCTGAGGGTAGATACATTGTACAACTACCTCTTAAAGAGGACATCGCTAATAAGTTTGGTGATTCACGGGATACAGCACTTAAATGTTTGCAAGGGTTGGAAAGACGATTCGGCCGCGATCCTGAGCTAAAGAGACGCTATTCCGAGTTCATACACGAGTACATCGTGTTGGGCTACATGAGGCAAATAATTGAACAATTTTTCTATGAACACAAAACTCACTATCTGCCTCATTATTGTGTTTTAAAAGAGGAAGCCAAGGGCACGAAACTTCGCGTTGTTTTTTATTTGATGAATCTTGCAAAACCGATACAAGCGTCTTTAACAATTCTCTTATGATTGGATCCGTTGTCCAGGAGGATTTGATTTCTATACTGATGAGATTCCGAACTCATCAATATGTGCTAGTAGCCGACATAGTTAAGATGTATCGGCAGATCTTGCTTCATTCTTCGCAAACTCGTTTACAGCGAATCCTTTGACGCGATGAGGCAAGTTCAGAAGTTCAGCCCTACGAGTTAACCACCGTTACTTACGGGACTTCTGCCACTTCGTACTTGGCTACGAGGTATCTCAAGGATTTGGCTGAGCGATATGCCGATGATTTCCCCTTAGGATCTTTATGCGTCAAACGCGACTTTTATGTCGATGACTTGCTCACCGGAACCGACTCTGAAGTAACCGCCATTCGTGATCAGGTTTTGCTGTTGGGATTATGTTGCTTAAATTGAGCAAGTGGGGATCAAATTGCCCCGAACTGCTAAAGGACATAGACGACATAAACGAAAACCTTGTGCTTTTCGATATGGATGGCGATTTCTGCATATTGGGGATTCATTGGGACAAAGAGCATGATCTCTTTCGCTTTTCATACAGTCCTCCGGATTCGTCTGACGTCATCATTAAGCGCGCTATATTGTCAGAAATCTCAAAACTTTTTGACCCGCTGGGTCTTTTGATTGGCCGACTATCGTCACCGCAAAAATGTTGCTTAAATTGAGCAAGTGGGGATCAAATTGCCCCGAACTGCTAAAGGACATAGACGACATAAACGAAAACCTTGTGCTTTTCGATATGGATGGCGATTTCTGCAGGATCTATGGCGTTACAGGATCTATGGCGATCGGAAATGGATTGGGACGAATTAATTCCCCAAGACATTCATACAAAGTGGCTACAACTTAAATCACAATTGCCTAATCTAGAGAAGTTTCAAATTCTTCGATGTGTCAAATATTATACTGACCCGAAATCCATTGAGATCTACGGGTTTAGTGACTAGTCAACGCGCTTACGGCGCATGTATTATTTGTGTGCACTAAAGTAGGACAGGACGACTATCACATCTACTCATATCAAACTCTCGCGTTGCTCCTCTCAAGGAGGTATCGTTACCGCGCCTTGAATTGTCAGTCGCATTATTTGTCTCAGTTGCTTGACGAGGTCAGATCATCATTCGATCTGACAAACGTAAATATTTTCTTGTGGTCCGATTCCACTATCACGTTAAGCTAGATAACATCATCATCGCGCAAATGGTCAGTATTCGTCGGTAACCGGGTCGGCGACATACAACGCCTGACCGATATAAACAATTGTCGTCATGTTGCATCTTCAAACAACCCCGCCGATATATTGTCTAGGTTTGCTTCCTGATGAATTAGTGAGCTCCGACTTATGGTGGCACGGCCTTATGTTTCTAGGACTGTTCGACAGCCAATGGCCGGATAGCAGTTTTTATCGCTGCATTCAAGAAATGACCGAAGAATGCCCGAACAAAGAAGGGCATGTACAGTTGCTATTGAGCCATATTACTATTGAGTCATATTATAACATTATAAACAAATTGATCGCCAAGTTTTCAAACCTGAACAAAATGTGTCGAGTCTTGGCCTATTGTTTTAGACTCTTAAGATCTAAGAACAGTCCGGCAAACTTAATGATTACTCCTTATGAAATGTCAAGCTCCTTGAACGCCTTGTGTAAGGCCGTTCAAAAATAAGCTTTCGCAAATGAATACAACGTCTTGTACAAGCAAACTAGCATTGATAATTCTAGCAAGCTTACTTCCTTGTCCCCGTTTTTGGGAGACGACCATCTAATGAGAGTAGGAGGCAGGCTAAGAAATTCTGTCCTTTTTTTCGATGCATGCCATCCCATACTTTTACCACGAAATCACGTCCTAACGAAGCGCATAATAGAATTCGAATACTCGCGTAATTTCCATTTTGCAAGCTACAATGGCAACAGTAAGATAGTGGTTTTGGTCTTTATCCTTAAAGTTGGTCTCTACCACTCGTGGCATCATTAATCGCTGTGTTACATGTGTTACACGTCCCAGTAAACTTCTTGCTCTTATATATATATATATACAGGGTGGGGAAAAAGTACCGGGACACCTAAATAACTTCTGAACGGTTTGAGATATCGGATTGAAATTTACGGGGTTAAAAAAGAATAACATAAGCCTTTTAAGAGCCGGCAATAATGACAAAAAAATTGATTGTAATAGTTTAAGTTGTATATTAAAAAATTGTACATTAAATATATAAATGTCATACGCGTTTCGAACTCACGGAGTCCTCTTCAGTGAACGCAACAAAAAAATCCATCTCACACAGAAATTCGAAGTGTAGCACGGCATCCTCTTTGCAGTGAGAATGCCATTGTCATGTTATAAAATTCGGTAGTCATAGGGTGTCCTCCTAACTGGTAGGTTCGGTGGAGCGATAACTGTCCCAACATACTCTCTAATGTACCAAGAGAAACTACATATTAATTTAATGGAACTTGTATTGTTAAATGTGAGACTGTATGATCTGAATGTTTCATGTATGTTAACCAATGTTTAAAGGAGTTAAATTGTTTTGTGTGATGGGGTGTAAGACCATACCTTTTTTTATTGTCTATAAAGCAGTCTTGAATTTTTGGATGGTAAAAGAGAGGAAGTAACACGTCGTACTTCTGTGACTGTTAAAACCAATTTGTGAGAGTATGCAAAAACAAGTCATCGCTACACCGAAATTTGTCGAGTCACCAGAGGGCAAACACGAAATTACATATATCATTGTTTTTCTGCCTATATACATTAACCGATGTTGAAACTAATTATTTGTAAATTCCGAGATGACATCTAGATATATTTCGTTAAACTGTTCAGTATCTCTTTGTAAATTGATACTCCTTTTTTGGGATTTAATATGTATCATTTCTGATGTTAGTCTCTTTTGGTAGTTAGACTCGATGTCAAGTATCTTGACGTTATCCCAATCAAAGGAGTGATCACATTGCACAGTGTGCACCGTTACGACCGAGTGTTTTGACGGGTCTTGTCTCAAGTTATACTTATGTTCCCTTAATCTAGTTGCCAGCTGTCTTTTCGTTTGTCCTACATAGGAGGCCTCACAATCTTTGCATTGTATTTTATAAACTACATTCTTCATTTCCAACTTCTTTGTACTGTCTTTAGGAACTCTGATAAATCTGCTAAGGTTGTTAATACATCTAAGTCCTAATTTTAGATCCGATTCTTTAAGACTAGCAGAGATTCTATTAGTAATTTTTTTAACATGTGGCAAACCTATGTACTGTTTTTGTGTACCATCGGAGTCATCGTTAAGTATCGTTGTGTCTTTATTATTTTGTGCAATTGATGTGAGTTTATTCAATTTGGTTTGTACACAATAAAAAATCGTGTCCAATGGATAGCCGTTGTCCAATAATAATCTAATACACAAGTTAATATTTTTTTCGTGGAATTTAGGATGGGAAAGGAAAATAGCCCTGTCAATTAGATTATAGATAATACTTATTTTGTGATTATAAGGATGTTCGGAGAAAAAGGAAAGGAATCTACCTGAGAACGTTTTTTTATGGAACCAGTCTAAATAGATTGTTCCCTCTTGTTGGATGATTTTTGTGTCTAAGAAGCTGATCTCATTATTAACGCAATGTTCTATGGTGAATTTTAATCTTTCATGATACTTATTAAATTTGTTATAAATATTATTTATTTCATGTGATGGTGCAGACATAATGATATCATCCACATATCTGAAATAAAACTCTATATGGAAATCTAACGAGTCAAGGATAGTTTTTTCAAGGTCTTGCATTACTAAGTCTGCTAGAATCGGTGACAAAGGGGATCCCATCGGGGTACCAAAGCTTTGCTTATAGACATTGTTGTTGAAAATAAAGAATGTAGACTCCATTATAAATTTAATTAGATCTATGAATTCGGATTTTGGAATACTAGTATTTCGTTTAATGTGATTCCATCTTTTTGAGAGGCTCTCCAATGCAAGTTCCAGAGGGATATTAGTAAAAAGGGACACGACATCCAAAGAGAAGATCGTGTCTGAACTTGCCAATTTTGTTCCTGATATTCTTTTATATAGCTCTTTGCCATTTTTTATACTCCTGCTACTTTTAGGAACTCCCTCGGAAATAATTTTTTGCAAGTACATTCCCACATTATGTAGTGCAGTATTGACAGACGAAACGATAACTCTATAACTAAGTGTCTCCTTATGAATTTTTGGGAGACCGTACGCTTTTGGGAGAAGAGAATCGCTTGATCGTAACCGGAATAGCTCAATTTTATTTATATATTTTTTATCAAACCAACTTTTTAAGGTGGAATTCAGTCTCTTTTCTATATTCACAAAAAAGAGACTGAATTCCACCTTAAAAAGTTGGTTTGATAAAAAATATATAAATAAAATTGAGCTATTCCGGTTACGATCAAGCGATTCTCTTCTCCCAAAAGCGTACGGTCTCCCAAAAATTCATAAGGAGACACTTAGTTATAGAGTTATCGTTTCGTCTGTCAATACTGCACTACATAATGTGGGAATGTACTTGCAAAAAATTATTTCCGAGGGAGTTCCTAAAAGTAGCAGGAGTATAAAAAATGGCAAAGAGCTATATAAAAGAATATCAGGAACAAAATTGGCAAGTTCAGACACGATCTTCTCTTTGGATGTCGTGTCCCTTTTTACTAATATCCCTCTGGAACTTGCATTGGAGAGCCTCTCAAAAAGATGGAATCACATTAAACGAAATACTAGTATTCCAAAATCCGAATTCATAGATGTAATTAAATTTATAATGGAGTCTACATTCTTTATTTTCAACAACAATGTCTATAAGCAAAGCTTTGGTACCCCGATGGGATCCCCATTGTCACCGATTCTAGCAGACTTAGTAATGCAAGACCTTGAAAAAACTATACTTGACTCGTTAGATTTCCATATAGAGTTTTATTTCAGATATGTGGATGATATCATTATGTCTGCACCATCACATGAAATAAATAATATTTATAACAAATTTAATAAGTATCACGAAAGATTAAAATTCACCATAGAACATTGCGTTAATAATGAGATCAGCTTCTTAGACACAAAAATCATCCAACAAAAGGGAACAATCTATTTAGACTGGTTCCATAAAAAAACGTTCTCAGGTAGATTCCTTTCCTTTTTCTCCGAACATCCTTATAATCACAAAATAAGTATTATCTATAATCTAATTGACAGGGCTATTTTCCTTTCCCATCCTAAATTCCACGAAAAAAATATTAACTTGTGTATTAGATTACTACTGGACAACGGCTATCCATTGGACACGATTTTTTATTGTGTACAAACCAAATTGAATAAACTCACATCAATCGCACAAAATAATAAAGACACAACGATACTTAACGATGACTCCGATGGTACACAAAAACAGTACATAGGTTTGCCACATGTTAAAAAAATTACTAATAGAATCTCTGCTAGTCTTAAAGAATCGGATCTAAAATTAGGACTTAGATGTATTAACAACCTTAGCAGATTTATCAGAGTTCCTAAAGACAGTACAAAGAAGTTGGAAATGAAGAATGTAGTTTATAAAATACAATGCAAAGATTGTGAGGCCTCCTATGTAGGACAAACGAAAAGACAGCTGGCAACTAGATTAAGGGAACATAAGTATAACTTGAGACAAGACCCGTCAAAACACTCGGTCGTAACGGTGCACACTGTGCAATGTGATCACTCCTTTGATTGGGATAACGTCAAGATACTTGACATCGAGTCTAACTACCAAAAGAGACTAACATCAGAAATGATACATATTAAATCCCAAAAAAGGAGTATCAATTTACAAAGAGATACTGAACAGTTTAACGAAATATATCTAGATGTCATCTCGGAATTTACAAATAATTAGTTTCAACATCGGTTAATGTATATAGGCAGAAAAACAATGATATATGTAATTTCGTGTTTGCCCTCTGGTGACTCGACAAATTTCGGTGTAGCGATGACTTGTTTTTGCATACTCTCACAAATTGGTTTTAACAGTCACAGAAGTACGACGTGTTACTTCCTCTCTTTTACCATCCAAAAATTCAAGACTGCTTTATAGACAATAAAAAAAGGTATGGTCTTACACCCCATCACACAAAACAATTTAACTCCTTTAAACATTGGTTAACATACATGAAACATTCAGATCATACAGTCTCACATTTAACAATACAAGTTCCATTAAATTAATATGTAGTTTCTCTTGGTACATTAGAGAGTATGTTGGGACAGTTATCGCTCCACCGAACCTACCAGTTAGGAGGACACCCTATGACTACCGAATTTTATAACATGACAATGGCATTCTCACTGCAAAGAGGATGCCGTGCTACACTTCGAATTTCTGTGTGAGATGGATTTTTTTGTTGCGTTCACTGAAGAGGACTCCGTGAGTTCGAAACGCGTATGACATTTATATATTTAATGTACAATTTTTTAATATACAACTTAAACTATTACAATCAATTTTTTTGTCATTATTGCCGGCTCTTAAAAGGCTTATGTTATTCTTTTTTATATTTATATTGAGGAGCCATATGTAACTTAATTCTTTTATATTTACGGGGTTACAATAGTATCACACAATCTACCACATAACACCAAAAACGCCCATTTTAACATCCCCGGGGGGTGGGGGGGAAGGGAGGCGAAAAAATCTTAAATGGAATATGGGATCGAGTGAGGGTTTGTTTGAAAGAGCTTTTCGAGACAAGAACAACGCGAGGTCTCTACGATTTTTTTTCGCAGAGTTATGATCATTTAAACATTGAGATTTCGCAGTAGCGGAGGGTGTGTGTGCGTATGTGCGTGCGTCAAACTGTTTCGTACTTGCAATGCGTACCGAGAGTACTTGTCACGGTTCGCGTAATTCAAGGAGCGGCATCCACCCTCTGGGACGATCCGTGCTCGCTTAATCGGTCGATCGATAAATCAAAACATGAATTATTCCCAAAACCGTAGCACTGCCGTTTATTGTCAGCGCATGTAGTCTCAGTTTTTCGTTTCCAGGTTCTTCCTCGAAGTTTGGATCACGAACACGGTTGAAATTGATTTAAATCTTAGATCGTACCCAAGTTCTGTTCGATTTTCGCTTCCCGAGTTAATTTTTGAACATTCATTACAGTTTACTGTATCACAATCCGTGATTTTTACTCTTCGCTGTATTTTTAATAACTTTTAACACTTGAGTATCCAAGTATTAGTTTATTTAGTTTTTATCTCTTCAGTCAACGATGTTACGTCTTTCTGAACGAGAACGCATATCTCTTTTGATGATGAGAGGCTGGGGCGATCGATTGAGATCGTACAATGACGTGAGACAGCTTTTCAATGAAACTTTTCGCAATGAAGGTACTGCCATTTCAAGATCTACAGTCGAGAGAACGATAAGGCGTTTCAACGAAATTGGAAGTGTTAAAAATCGTCCAGTATTAAGTAGACCAAAGTCAGCAACAAATCCAGAAAAATCATTGGATGTTTTACAATCTTTCATCGAAAATCCGCATGATTCAAGTCGTAAAGTTGCTTTGCAACATGACATTGAAAAGTCTGTTCTTAAAATATTAAAAAATAATAAATTTCATCCCTATAAAGCCCATCTTGTGCAAGAGCTAAATGAGGATGATTTTGATAGACGCATTGAATTTTGTGAGTTGATGATGGAAAGAATAGACGAGGATCCTAACTTTCTATCAAACATAGTTTTCTCAGATGAAGCAACATTTCAGATAAATGGCAACGTTAATCGACACAATTGTAGATTCTGGTCTGACGCAAATCCTCACTGGATTGAAGAAACACGCACGCAGTATCCGCAAAAATTAAATGTGTGGGCAGGTATTCTCAATAATGCCGTCATTGGTCCATTTTTCATCGATGGAAATTTAACAGCTGCGAAGTATGAGGATATGCTAAGACATGAAATAGCAATACAGGCAATCGTGGGGGACAATTTTGAGGACACATGGTTTCAACAAGATGGCGCTGCACCGCATTACGGAAGGAACGTCCGTCATTATCTTAGCACAATGTTTCCTGAGCGATGGATAGGTAGGAGAGGAGCTAAAGGCCTCCTAGATCGCCTGACCTAACACCTCTCGACTACTTTCTGTGGGGTTACTTAAAAGAAAGAGTTTGCAAAACAAAACCACAAAATCTGGATGAATTACGAAATCGGATTCTTCAGGAAGCTGCTCTTATCCCTCATAATTACATTCAAAATGCCGTTTTATCTTTTTATCATCGGATAGCTTGTTGTCAAACAGTTGACGGTGCACATTTTGAACAATTGATATAAACCTCCCTACAATTGCCTTAGTTAATTATACACACACACACCCGGTCTTGCACACGCACGCACGCACGCACGCACGCACGCACTCCCGCGCTCTCTCTTTCATTCTCCCATCTTCTCCCCCCCTCTCTCTCTCTCTATCTCGCTCCCTCTCTCTCTCACCCACTCATCTTCTCTCTCACCCTCTCACCCTCTCTCTCTCTCTCCTCGAGGAAGGTGGACGTGTGTCACATCGCTCCCTAAAATTCACCTACTTTTCGGTAGTTGGAGGGGGTTAATCAGAGCCAAAGTTGTCATAGTGATTCTGATATAAACTATCTGCAGTTGTGTTATCTAGTCGGGATGCGCTAAATTTAAGTGAGGGAGAAGTGAACTTGTTATATGACTTTTCGGTGTTCGAAAGACAGATGTCCATACAGGTGCCAACGTGGTTGATTCGGCAAGCGCGGTTGCCACGCGAGTACTGTTGATTCAGCACAAATGCTCGTTGGTGGCCGCGGCCGATAAATCAGCGATATGGACGAGTTGTATGCTGAATATCGATGTTCGGCATGTAAGAAGCCAATTAAAAGTCAAGTAGTGACATGTAAGTCTTGTGTGAAACTGTTTTATCACCCAGGATGTGTTAGTAAACATAAGGTGTACAATAAGAATAAAGAAGTAGTATCTTGTCCGGGTCCATATGAGAAATTCTTAATCGAGGAGGATAAGTCATTGGCAGTGGAGGGGAGAAGCAGGGAAAGGATAGGTTCCGCAGGATCTACAGAGCCGATGGAAAGTATAACGAGTATGATAGGAACATCGAGCATCGATGGGAAGATAGAGTGGCTTGTAAAGACAGTGAAGGTAATAAAGGATGAAGCAGTTTGTAGGAAGGAAATTAAGTTGATAATTAGAGAAATTGTCCGAGAAGAAATGGGAAGTATTAAACAACAGCTGGAAGATCTGAGAGGAATGATACAACGAGGAGCAGGAGGATCAGCAGCAGTAGGATCTCAAAGGAGTTACAGTGATGTGATTAAGGAAAGAAAGAAGGAAAATGTAATAATTGTTAAACCAAAAATGCAACAAGAGAGTGGAACAACTAAACAGATGAATAAAGATAAGATTGACATCAAGAATATGACATTGGGAATAACGAAATTGAAGGAGGGTAGTAAAGGAGCAGTAATTGTGGGATGTGAGACAGGTGAGGAGATGAAGAAATTGAAAGATACTGTGCAAGATAAACTGGGAGATATAGCGGAGGGAACGCAGATGAAACCCAAATTGAAAATCATTAATATTGGTGAGGAAGAAATAAAAATGGAAGACAAGGATTTAATAGACATAACTAAGAAACAGAATAAAATTGAGATAACAAAGGATGTATTCCACTTTAAAATATTAAAAAGATTAGTAAGAAAGTGAGAAGATAGCCAGATGAGGGGAAGGAGAGCAGAGAATGGATCAATAATAATTGAGGTGGATGAAGAAACACATGAATCATTGCTGAGGAAAGAGAAATTAAATGTAGGATGGAGGAAATGTCCTGTGGTCAACTATGTTAGTGTTAAAAGATGCTTTAAATGCTGGGGGTATTATCACCTAGCAAAAAATTGTACGAGAAATGAAACCTGTCATAAGTGTGCAGGAAGTCATAAGGAGAGTAATTGTACAGCAACTAAAAAGAAATGTGTAAATTGTATGTTTAAAAATAAAACATACAATTTGAAAATAGACGAGGATTATGATGCCCTTATCAAGAGGGCATTAAAGGAAGAAAAAAGAAGAGCTGGCTGGGAAGATAGTAAATAGCAATCAAGGAATAAGGAGGAGTTATTACTATATACAAATGCGCAAAGTTTGATAGCACACAAAGATGAGATACAACATCAGATTATGAAGATAGTGAATCCTGCAATCATAGCATTGTCAGAGTCTAGGCTGACTGAAGAAATTGAAGATAACGAAGTAAACGTGCCAGGCTATACAATAATTAGATGTGATGCGGAAAATAGATATACAGGAGGAACTATTTTATATGTAAGAGACGATATTGTATATGAAATAGTATTGGTGAAAAAAATAGTATCGAATTGTTGGTGTATTGCGATAGAGATAAAGGAGAAGTTGTATAAAGGTGTAATAATGGTATTATATCATTCACCGAGTGCATCGCATGGTGACTTTGTAAGGTTTCTAGAGGATATAGTTGAAGAGTTAGTAATACAAGGAGACTGTATGGTAATAGGAGACTTTAATATAGATTTTATGGTTAATTCGTTTTATATGAATAAGTTACAAACGATGATGGCAAGTTTAGGTATGAAACAGTATGTAAAAAAACCGACGAGAGTTACAGAAGATAGTCAAACAATGATAGATTTATGCTTTGCTAATAATAAGGTAAAAGTACAAGTAACCCACAAGCCTAAAATAACGGATCATGCGTGGCTAAGAATTACATTAAATACGAATAAAGTTATAGATAAATATAGAGAATTTAGCGGCAGGAACTATAGTGAATTTAATGTAGATGAGTTTAATAGATTAATAGAAGACAGAATAGAACAAGGCCAAGGTTTAGAAGTTAGCGAGAGGGCAAAAAAATTTGTCGACAATATAGTAGATGCGTTGGATAGTACAGCACCTAAGAAAAAATTTAGAATTCCAAAAGCATGGGAAGGGAAAAAGTGGTTTTCAGATGATATAAGAGTAGCAGCAAATAAGAGAGATGAAGCATATATAATGCTTTATTCGATGATACGCAACAAAATTGGATGCAATTTAAAAGTGAAAGGAATACAGTAGTCAAATTAATTAAAGAAAAGAAGAAAGAATATTACGAAAACATGATAGATTGTAATAAGAATGACCCGACAAAAATGTGGAAAACTTTAAAAGAAATAATTAGAGGTAAACCAACACAGATAAAAGAAATAGAAAATATAGACTTTGAAATATTAGGAGACGTGAGCGAGTGCAATATAGCTGATAAATTTAATATGTATTATATACAAAGTATTAATAATATTGTAAAATCTATAGATAGCGAAAAGTTTAGAAGTGTAGGTCCGAGCGGAAGTCCGGGGAGTAGAAAAAATATTTATGTTATTGAAAATAACAGCAGTATAGAAAATTTTGAAATGATTAAAATAGAAGACTTAGAGGAAATTATCACGGGATTGCCAAATAAAAAAGGTACGGAAGAGGGAATAACTAGTGACATACTTAAAGTAGCATCTTGCGCAGTGAAGAAGGAATTTGTCGATTTGATAAACAATTCTTTGAGAGAAGGTTGTTTTCCTGAAAGTTGGAAAACATCGACAATAATACCGATACCAAAAGTAGAAAAGGCAAAAAAAGCAAGTGAATATAGGCCTATTAATATGTTACCAAATTTCGAAAAAGTATTAGAATTAGTAGTAAAAAAACAAATTGAAATGTTCTTTGAATCTAATAATATCATAACGGAACATCAATCGGGTTTTAGAAAACAATATTCTTGTGAAACGACGATTCAAACTATTATTGAAGAGTGGAAATTAATAGTAAGTGAAAGAAAAATAGTAGGAGTAATTTTTATAGATCTTAAACGGGCGTTTGAAACAATTGATAGAGAAAGATTAATAGAGAAGTTATACCAATATGGAATTAGAGGAATAGTATTAAAATGGTTAAAATCATATTTAAACAATAGAACACAACAGGTCCGTGTCAATAATAAGTGGTCAAAATTAATTGCCACCGAATATGGAATGCCACAAGGTCTGTGTTGGGGCCTCTGTTATTTATTATATATATAAACGATATAATTAAGGTCTGTCCGGAAGGGTGTAGCATAAAAATGTTCGCAGACGATACATTAATATATGTAACTGGAGAAAGCAGTGCGGAGATAGAGAATAAAATGAATATGGCGTTTAGGACAGTAGAAAAATGGATGAATGTAAATAAGTTGAAAATGAACGCTGGAAAAATGAAATACATGATTGTTAGGAGTATTAGGAAAGAATTGAAAACAGATATTGTATTGAAATGTTCGGATGAAACTGAGATAGAGCGAGTAGAAGTAATGAAATACTTGGGTATAATTATTGATGATAGGCTCCGATTTAAAGATCACTGTGATTATATGTTAAAAAAAATAGGAAAGAAAACAAGTTTTTTAAATAGAATAGGTAACTTTATATCGATGTATACCAGATGTATTGTATATAAATCAATTATAGCACCTCATTTTGAATATTGTGCAACGCTGTTAATAGATATGGGGGAAACACAGTTATATAAATTGCAGATAGCGCAAAATCGAGCCATGCGAGTTATATTGCAATGTAATAGGTATACCAAAGTGGAACATATGTTGCAAAGTCTGCAATTCATGTCCATAAAACAGAGGCTATATTATAATGTGTGTATATTTATTTTTAAGATTTTGAAAAATATGTTACCAAATCAGTTAAGGAATAGGATAGTAATAGTAGGAAATGAGAGTGAAAGGCAAACACGACAAGCCGGGGATATTGCAATCCAATTTCGGAAAACAAGAAGCGCGCAAAAGAGTATGTTTTACGAAGGAGCGAAAATGTATAATGCTTTGCCAACTGAAGTAAAAACATGTGAACGAATAGAATTATTTAAGCGTAGGCTAAAAGAGAGAATATATATATTATAATGTAATTTAAATTTAAGTTATTGTATTATTTAGTAATTATTTAGTATTTTATATATTTTGTTGTTAATTGTTATGTTAATATAGACAATGTATTATTCTTTTTGTTAAATAGCCGAGAAGGCTAAATAAAGATCATTCATTCATTCATTCATTCTCTCTCTCTCTCTCTCTCTCTCTCTCTCTCTCTCTCTTTTCTTTCTCTCTCTCTCCCTCTCTCTCAGTGGCATGTACATACATACACACACTCTCTCTTGTTTTTCTTCTCTCTGTAGAATTTTGCAGTGCGAATATCATGTACTGTAAAAGAATCGTCTCGCACTTCGCCTCAACGCTCCATCGAGTTGAGCACTGATTGTCGCCGCTGAGGACTAATTGTAAGTAAACCGCGATGGATTCGATGGACTAAAGTAATGGCACTCCGTAGATGGCCTTTTTAAAGTTATCTATGCTACCGTAAATAGTGATGCCGTGTACGTGAGCGTGCGTGTGCACGTGGTCAGTGATACGAACTTGCAGACGGAAGCATGGTGGAAGTGACGACACAGCCACGCTAGAGTGGGTGGAGGGGATGACTGTCCGAAGGCGCTCAGCGCTCGGCTAGTGTAGAGACCACAGCACTGACGTACTGGACGGAGCGTAAGGTCAATGTTAGGGCAAGGGGATCGATATCAGCGGGATGGGGGATCGGCCATATTGTCTGGCGACATTTTGGCGCCCTGTTTAAAATTTGACATATATATCATATTATTTTTACTTTCATTGCATGAGAACAGGATTTCATGTGTGAAAAAGTTAATTTAATGGTTGTACGCAATTGAAAATAATATTCTGCAATAATTTTCTTTTATATATATATATAATTATTGTAGAAAATTATTTTCCATTGCACACAACCATTAAATTAACTATATACATATTTATGTATGTATGTATAAAACTATTTTTAAAATTGTTATTACAATTTATAATCAATAAAATGAACTTAATTTTAATAACATTGATTATATGTAACAACATTATTATGACTTTTTAGTTAAAAATGTTTTTCATATGTTTAAAAGTATCTAAAATATGAAAGTTATTGTTCTCTGTATAAATAATATAAAAATATCACTACATTAGTTGGTTATATGAAATATATGAAACAATTTATTTAAAAATATTTTCTGAATAAATTTATTTATCAATTAAAAGAGTATTACGTAAATAATGTTAATATTATTATTACAAAACTTATATCTCTCTCTTCTTATATATATCTCTCTCTCTTATCTATTCTTCTAACATTGTACTTAATTGTATGATCCGTTTTTCTTGACGCTTGTTTTTCTGCTTCAATACTTGCACCTGCCGTTGATAATATGCCTTTTGATTGGCTAATACTTTGAGTAAAAATTTTACTCTTCGTGATTCCTCTAATCTTTGATCAGTGTCAGCATTAAATGTTGAACAACGTCCTTTTTTTAAAAATATAATTTCATTGTTATCATCACTATCATTAATATCTTGTTCTATATGATGTTTGAGTGTTTGTATTTCTGTTTCTGACACCAACTATAATTGTAAAATTAAAAATTTTATTCATTGTTTATTCATAATGCACAAGAAATGAAAATATTCCATCAAATTTTAACATAAATATCAAAGATGAAAATTATTTCATACCTTACAAGAAGTTTCAATCGTCTCACTTTCATCATTACTTTCTGAAATACTCATCTGTAAATGCTCATCTGAAATGCTCATCTGTGAATATAATATTGTTATTGATTTAAATATGCAATTAGTTAATTGTAATTAATCTCATGCTCAAGAGAAGTACTTACAGTCAAATCATTATTGTCCACTGATTCTGAATTAACTAAAGATGGAATTTCAACTTCTTTTGTATCTTCTGAGATATTTGGCTTTATGTATAAAATAGATTTTAATAATATATTTATTAATTCATAATTGCTATATAATAATAATCTAATAATTGATATATCTGACAATTAATATTAAAGTATAAACCAAGAAATATGAAAGTTAAATAAAATCTAACTACTGAGTAATATAATTTATAATAATAAATATCAATATTACAAATAAATGAGACAATATTCTGTAGAAAAATTCATAATCAGAATACAATTCAAGATGGTATATGCATTTAAAGTTATGAAAATTACAAACACAATGAAAGTCAAATTATAAAATTATACTTACAATTGGAATAGCATCTTCTTTTAATCGTGTTCGCGTCAGAGAGGTACGATCAAAATCGTTCTTCGAAAAATGTAATGAATGTAAATAAATGTAAATAAATGTAAATAAATGTATAAATGTGGAGACTTGGGTAAACTTTCCTTACAAAGACCCATAATTTTTACCCAAGTTAATTTTTTTTCTTTATCTTGTGGAAATCTAATGAAATAAAACAACTTAATTTTGTATAAAATCAATTTCATTTAATAACAAATAAAGTTCTTTTATAAAATGCCACATAAAAACTAACTAGTGTTTGGAACAAATATGTTTAAGTAGTAAACTTTTAATTAAAAATCTTACTTTATTGATATAAAAAAACAGTACATATTTTGTAAGTTATGAATGCAATATATACTTGCCGGTGATATGTAATTTTAACATTTTGTTCTACACTTATTTGACCTTTAGTCTTTCGATAACTTTTATTGCAGCAGCCGATTGCAACACAAAGTGGCATTTTTCATTATTTTTCAGTACAAAAATTAGAAAAATAATACTTCTAAATCTTGACAATGTCACAAACGTGGTCACAAACAATATTTTCTTTTATATTCTTGCTCCCTGCACCTAGATGGCATTACTAATGTCGCCAGACAATATGGTGGCCCCCTCCTCCCCTAAAATCTTCACTCCCCGCGTCTGTACGCTCCGTCCAGTACGTCAATGGACCACAGATATTTATACTATACCCTAGATCGCTAACTCTCATTAATTTTGTACATAAAATTGGTGCGCGAAAATTATGTACTATTGTGGTCACGCATGAGCGACGTTGGTAGAAAAGTAATATGGTAGATATCTGATGACAACAGCTGTGTGTGTGTGTGTGTGTGTGTGTGAAAATTATACTGGTGTAATAAACTATATTGTACATAGCGTTAACCAATCAAAACGTGGAATTTGTCTACCAACGTTACGCATGCGCGAAAATTTAGTACATACATTCTGCGGCCATGACTTGACGCAAGTTAGCGATCTAGTGTATAGTATAAGCAGAGAGAAGCCTGAGAGGGGCCATGCCGTCGATTTTCGTGAGACGCTTTTTCTAGGCCGTACAGTGGCGCCAATGGATCCACATTTTCAGTCGGCGGAACTATATGGCTGGATCTCCCTTCTCTTGCTGCTCGGTTGTTATATGTCCGTGCTAGATCCACCTTTTCTTTACCGATCGATTGGTTCATATCCGTGCTAGATCCACCTTTTCTTTATCCATCGATTGGTTCATATCCGTGCTAGATCCACGATTATGGTATGTCTGTCCTAACTTATAACTGTGGATCCAAAATACGGAAACGTTACAGATTTACTAATATGCTGTATTATATAGCTTCGCGATGATTACATTAATACATATTATGATAGCAATATATGTATTATTATTGAAAAAATGTTTTTAATTATTCTATTTTACATATATATGTATTTTAATATGGAAAAAACGCGCAACTATAATAAAACATATTAATAAGTCTGTCCCGTATTTTGCATATATACATATATATGTACATTATATATGTTATTAAAATATTTTTTTATAATTAGTAACATTATTTTATATACATTTATGCGTACATATGAAATATTATTTTCGCGAGAGAGAGAGAGAGAGAAATATTAAAAATTTAACTTTGATTTATAGTACAATTTGTACATTGTAATTACAATATGAGTAAAGCAATCATTGAGATAAAATAAATTATTTTGCTTATTTTTGTAAATTAATATAAATATGTGTCACATAAAATTTTTTTTTTTTTTCGGAGGTGGGGAAAATCTTCCAAAGACCCCTCTTGGCCCGTACCAAGAGGGAGTGTTGGATTCAACCGAGACTCAGAAATCCATAATCGAATTCATCAGAAATCGATCTCATCTTCGTCCTGGCCGCCTACCAACTAAAAACCCCACCTCTTGTCTGTACACCTGAAAGAAGATACTTCGGAGACCTAAAAAAGCATAACTTTGGTTTGTAAAATAAAAATACAAATACATTATAACAATACATTAATAACATTAAATACATAAATAACATTATAAGAATAGAACAAAAAATATTTTCAAATTAATATTGCTGAATAATATATTAATTAATATTTATATTTATGATATATTTATGAATAATATATTTAATAAACTGTAATTTTTTAATGTAGAACGTATCTGAGAATTGAAAATTCTTTAATAGATTGATATATGAATGTATATGTGTGTGCATTTTCATTGGCATAATGTAAGATCACAATCACAGCTGAAATAATTACATAAATCTTTAACTAGCAGATCTTATCACGAGGAAATGTGATATACAATTTCCTATAAATAACTGAAAAAATCAGTTATATATTTTTGATGTCTCTTTTCCCTTTTTTGTATATTTTGAGACATCTTATATTATTTTGAATGAAGTGTTCAAAAACACTTGCATTATATTTATTTTATGGTATTCGTTGTGCCTTGCCCTGTAATTGTCGAATACCATATGCACGTACACATATACTTTTACTTAAATTATACTTTCTTATCATTTCATTATCATTATATGCATCTCGTATTATTATTAATAATAAAAAAATACATTTTACAATTTCTTATGATCGTATTAGAACCCTTTATTTATTTTTTTCGTGATCAGATCTGCTAGTTAATGGTTTATGTAATTATTTCAACTGTAATTGCGATCTTCTAAGAAATTGAAAAATGCTTCTTTTTCTCATTACTATTAAATAATACTGACTCTGTGATAAAGTGATAAACATTTTTCATAATAAATGTAACATCATGATATCATGAGAAGTAGTTTTTTTTACAGAAACTGCAAGATGCATAAAATAATAAAGAAAATATTAAGTATACAAATTTTTAAATATTACTTTTCTTGCATGTTCACTACGTTCTACATTATTTTATTTTTTTATTTTTTTTATTTTTTATTTCATACCCTGCTCTTTTTATTAAAATACTTTATTATTATTTATTTTTTCTTTTAGCTTCAGTCTTTGTTTCATTTAATTTTTATTGTCTTTTATCTTTTTTCTTATTAATGTTTTACGTGCTTAAAAACTTATTTTTAACTTTTTTGGGACAAAGTTTATAACTAGTTTTTGCAGCACGATTATTATATCTCGTACGAGAATATAATTTTATAGTAATCATATATTTTAATGTTTGTATCCGATGATTATAACACTTTTGATTTTTATCTAGCCACTCTGGATGTGTTTTATTCGTTGCGTATATACATTCAGTCACAATTTTTTCAAGAATCTGTGTAGATGCCCAGTAATATTGTCACATACGATTAAATGCCATTAACAGTGTTTTCATTATATTCGTAAACAAAGTTTTCGGGCGTATTAATTTTGTTACTGTTGGAGCATTTTCATCTTCATTTGGATATTCACGATATTCTATATATTTCTCATCTGCTGTCGATTCATCCATTGGAGTTTTCATCATATCATTGCGACAATGCTCACAATTACTTTTTGCAATACTTCGTCGCGCTATAAATCCTGCAAAAAATGCGACAGCATTTTCGTCATAACTGCTGTCAAGTCGATTTATACTTTCAATTTCTTCGATATCACATTCTTTAAAAGAATATTTACATCTTCAGTAACCAATTCGCTTTTGGGTTCATCGTATTCTACATCCATTGCTCGCATTTACTGCATTCATATTTATTGAATTTTCAATTCTTTTCACGAGTCGACTTGGTTGATTTATAAGAGTTTCAGTTTCTGGACATTGAACATTACCTTTGTCACCGGCAGCGATATATCCCATGGAAGTATATGTCTGATGATAATCGGATTATTCTTGCCGTTGGATTGGATTAATCCTCGTTGTTGTCTTAATTTTGAAATAAATGTTCTGATCTGGATTTACATAATAACAATCCCATTACAGCTCAAATCCTTCATATTGTTGAAAAGTCTTCAAACATTACAGAATAGCTGTTATAGTTAGGATTAACCTTTAAAGCAGGGCATTTGGTTATGTTGTGCTGATTTGACCATTTGAACACAATTTTACAAAATCTCTAATAGATTTTCAATATCTAGTTTTTGTGGTGGATAATGGTCGTTTGCCGCCAAATGAAATATTGAGACTGTAAGCGTTGCAGGCATCAATAACATTATTTAAGCATTCTGCAAAATTGCGGTCTTACCCACGTCATTGTATTTAATTCTTTTGTGGCCGGCTGTTTTATCGCAGCAGCAAAGTATGACTGAATGTTGAAATGTGCTCTTTAACATTCATTGCTTCAAAAGTATTTGGATGAATGTATTAGCCTGTGATATGAATAATAAATTAGAACCTCCTTTGTGGCATTATCGATGAATGTGTCATTCGAAATCGAATATGACGCGATAACTGCCATCGCAGTACAGATTTCTATTACTGAAACGCTAATCTTTTGTGGTGGAAATCAAACAATGCATTATATTTTTCCATTGTAAATAAAAATGGATTTCTGGGTTAATACCAAGTTGAGTATAAAGCACTTTGATTACACGTGCCTTGATCACATGTAACAAGTTGCACGTGCTCGTTCACTCAATTTGTCTAAGCATTCTTTTAATAATATTATTATTTCCTCCGCTTTCATGCATTTTCTTGGGAAGCCTATGCTAAAACTGTCGCCAAGCTACGCGCGGTACAAGCTATCTAGACAAAAACAAATACATTGGATCTTTCTGATGTTCTTCCCAAGATCAGGTCGACAAGACCTTCTATTTCATCTTGTTTTCAACGATACTCTTCATAAGGTTTATGGCCATTTCATCCCATTTCGGCACATACTCTTTCCTCTATTGGTAGTTGAGCAATCTTTTCATTCAATTTTGAAATATAAAATCACAAAATCCTGGCCGTACATTATATTCTTCAGCCATCTTTTGATAGTTTCGCTGCCCGGAAATTACAGCCTGCTTTTCTTGTTTGACAAGCTTGTAGCTGAATAATAATATAATTGCCTTGCAAATTTTTCTTCTTCGGTATATATTGCTTTGGTATATGCAGTTGTAAACATATCATAGCTTTGCAACAGGGTGTAGATTTTGTTCATCTATCAACATTTTAACACATTTTCTTTTCACTCAAATGAAGGAGACTAGTTGACGTCATGAGACGCACTCGCAGTTTTCTTTTGTTTCTTATTTTTGGCATTTACGTGTGTACAATTTGATGTTTTAAACGATATTTTAAATTTCTTATTTGCTTTTGTAATTTCATATTTTTAATTTCAAGATTTGAATTCTTGAATTTAAAACAACCCGTTACCTCGAACGCTCGGGCGTAGCTCGTCGGAATCCAGGGTTCGATGGGTTGAAGTGAATACGCTATGTTATAACAAATAACGGGTTTATTATATCTTACTATTTACAATTATATGAAACTCGCGCGAAGTGGATGGCGCGTGTGAACGCGGTAGCATCGTGTCGTGGTTCGCGTGGTGTTAACGAGACGCGGTTTGGTGCGCGAATAGCAGGTGCGCGGTGGCTCTCGGCGCGGCGCGATGACGTGATCTCGCTGCCAAGTGAGTATCGGTTTAAACGCTCGCGGTTCGTAACGCGGCGCGATGACTTGTATCAGTACCGTATTAATGGCGGCGCGATGTTATAGCGCGGCTGGAGAATCGGAAGTCCGCGAAGGTATCGGGATGAGACGACGGACCGAGAACACTCGTGAGAACGCTCTGTTGCACTCTTATTCGGCGTCTTGGTGGATGAAGCTGGATGGTCAGTGCAGGTACGGGGCGAGAACTCTCGGCGGAGACGCGCCATGAGTAGCTCTACCCGTCCCATATTGTATCTGGATCTTCGGTTCTGGCGGCCAGGAACGCTCAGCGGAGACGGGTATACTCCACCCCGGGCACTTTTACCGGAGATTCGGTGTTTAGGAAGTAGCTGTCGAGAACGCTCGACGGAAACCAGGTACATCGACTCCTGGTTTGCGGCTTTGAGGAACAGGTTCAGGTTATCATAACGTCGGCTGTGGTTGCGTCGGCTGTCGGATCGGAATCGGTCTAGAGATCTTTTGGATCCTTTTATACGGAAAATTATTTTGAGATGGGAAAATTTCCCCGGCGTACGCATTGGCTCAGGTAAAGGGAAAGCGCTCGGGTCGGTGTTCGGCGGCGGTCAGGTTTTCCGTGTTCGCTCATCGAACATCGGGCTGCATTGCCTCTAGCGATTCATTTGGTGATAAAAATAATGTAGAACTGCTGTAGTACCAATTTGACGGTGTTAGTCGGCGGAATTGATGTGTTTAGGGTGCATCATTGCAAATTTAATTTATTTATTTTGTCATATTGCTTTCTTTTCCTTTACTTTGCTTGACGAAGAGCACTTTTATGTACAGAGTTCAGATACTCATTTTATCTTTTGCTGATTTTGACACAATGGAAGGCGAGACCTCTTTCTTGTATTGATAGCTCAGTGCATCCATTCTGTAATATCTTCCTCTTCCATAGAGATATCAAAATTTAAATGTTATATATATTACTGGGATATTGTTATGTAATGGATGTTTATTAACTATTACATGTATCTTCGTATTATAACATCATCATGAACCACAAAAATAGGCGCAGATGTTGACACCTTTAATCTCAAATTGTATTTGTTTATATCTGTTTCTTTGTAACAAGGCACTTGTTCCCGTTTGTATTATTTCTCTACTTTTATTTTGTACATTTGATTGGATACAATTTCAGTAAAAGTGGTACAGACTTACTTCAAATCTTTCTTAGCGGTGAAACATTCTTCTGAAATGATCCTCGCATAATCAGCACGTCAGGTGAACTGGAGACCATTTTCTAATTTAGTATTTCCTGCAATACAAACAAATAAAACATAAAAATATTAATGTCACGCTGCTCAGCCTTAGCTGTTTTACACATTTCATTGTATT
>CABEGB010000135.1:0-58080 GCA_901521435.1 Crematogaster levior
GCAGTGGGGGGGGGGTGCTCTCTCCCCAGCGCGGCTCCCTTTTAGGGATGGGGAGAGAGGTGACGCTCCTCCTTCCCGCTGTGTTGGTCCCTGCCCGTGTCTTGCGAGGAGTCCCACATAACCTGCGGGTTCATGGTGCCCCCTCAGCCCATGGGCCCGCGGGTATCCGTAAATAGGATTTCCCCATCCTTACCAAAAAAAAACCTTATAACTCGCGCGTGCCAAAGATAAATTGTTACCTAATTATAATTCAGTTTACTAAGCTCACTGTCTTTTATTATCTTTCATCTTCTAGTACAAGTCCTTTGACACATTCATAGATTTTATTATATCCTGTGACAATCCTAAAGTCTCTCTTTATAAATTAACTTCACAATTGCTACGAACATACTGCAGCTGAACGTACTGTACCTCTTGTGTGCCACATGTGACATATAATTATTGGTGTAAGTGAGTTCTCGTGAATTCCTCAACCTTGCGTGTAGTGCTGAGTGATACGCCATAACATATATCACATGAGATTCTGTCTTAAACGATTTAATCAACCACTTGAACAACAATTAAATGGAAGGCAGAGTAAGCGCCTGCCGCAGAATCCGAGTCGATTAGCGACCCAGCACCATTCCCTTCGGGTGAACCAAGAGATTTGTTGCTAGCAGACTGCAGTGATTCCTTTTCATTAAATATTTTAAAACTTTGAAAGGAAGTTTGCAAGAGACTTTCCCTTTTCAACCTCAAGTAAATTCATATTCCATCAAAGAATATTTCAACCTCCGCCTTCCCCATTTCTCTTTCAATTGTATAATTTATATTCAATTCCAAGACTAATATTAACTTAAATCTATAGGTGGTAGAAATTTAAAGAATCCAACTCCTCTTAACCGACTTTTATACAAATTTGATACGTATCACCAACAACGTGAGTGTATAATTTCTTTTAAATAATCTTTTCTTAATTGGGAAATGGAAAGATCTATACGTATTCATTAATGGCAGATGGTAACTCCGCGAGCACGAGTAAATCCATTGACTAGACGATCTACATCAGCCAGTAATAGGCGTGTGATCAGCCGCCGATGCACACGACAAGGTGGCGCTCGTATAAATCTGCGCGTACTGACACCTCAAGAAATAAATACACGGGTTATAGAAAATCAAAATTCTCTTCTCAGCGAAGCTATTATAATAACGTCACGCAAGAAATCCATAACTTCTTCTTCGACAACTCCACCCCCTCTTATAATTCCTGGAGAATTCCATGGATCTGGATCTACTACCCGAGATATCATAGAATTTCCATTACCTGATAACGTACTTCCTGCACCTTCTCCAATCCCAAAGGATATTGCGCCATCGTATTCGCCGGTTTCTATTGTAGAATCAATTCCCTCACCCCTCGCGCCTATACTTGAAGAGGACCCCCTTCTAAATACATTAAATCTAGAAGAGGACGAGGACACCATTCCATTCTTCAACGAGAATATATTTGAGCTAACCAATCAAGACGACGCCAGAAATTTTAATGAACAATCGACGTTAGATACCCTCCTGGCTGCATTAGATTCCGAATTCCAATCACTAGAAACCGATAATCCGGAAAAAGAACCGAATTATTACGATCTCTTTGATGAATTATTTAATCGAACGGAATAAAATATTCAATCTATAATTCTATCACTATTATCGCTATTTTATCTCTATATCAAATATACGAATTTATAACTTCGCTAATTACCATTACTACTATTACTACTATTCATGCAATTTTTGTATTTCTTATGTAACAAGGAAGGAATGAAATAAAATACAATAATTATAAACAATTCTTCGACCACAACGTCCTTTTATTTGAATACACCACGATATATCGAACGACAAAGGATTTTGCTCTCGGCGCACCCTGGATATAGCCGGCCCAGCAGGTTGTCCAAAAAATAAATAAAGAGCACCTTCTAAAGCACCACTGAGGTAGGTTCCAGGAAGGATAAATAAAAGGAAGAAAAAACTTCCAGTTGCGTAACATAATTTTGGTGGCAAAGTAAGATTCTTCTTGCCGAACCATCCGGATTTGGGACGTGACAACGAAAATCTTCTGAATCTATTACTAATTCAAACGACAAAATGCCACAAACACGAGCAACTACTTCCGAGAAACCACTTACAAGAGAAGAATTAGAACTTTATACGCAAAGATTAGGAGAAAAAGAAGAAAGATTACGAGAACAAACACAAGCATTACTAAGGCAACAGGAGATAGAGCAACGGGAGAAGACTTTGGGAAACGAAAATAACTCTGACGTTCAAGCTATTAGACAACTGTCACAACAATTAGCAGTTTTAGGAGAACAATTTGAAGCATTAAATAGGTAAGTCAACGATAATCAGCATGCGATGCCCCCCAGTAACACATCACGGCAAAGGAGCCCGGAAGAGGAAGTATCTCCCATACGACTCAAAGATGCAATCGATACAATCCCGAAATACGATGGACATAACATGTCCGTACTCCGTTTCTGCAAAATCTGCGAACGCGCTCTTGAGCTTATTCCACAATATCATGAATATTATTTAATCCAGTTCATTACAAACAAATTACAGGGACACGCATACTATAGCATCTACGATCTTACCAAACGATTAAAACTAATTTTCGGCCCAAATAAATCTGTAGACCAATATCGAGGTGAACTTGCCAATATATACATATATATGTATATGAAACTGAACGAAAACATTTTCGACTACATTGCACGAGTACAAGAACTACGAACTGCAATCATTGATGGAGAAAGTAATGCAGGATTTATAGACGATGATACAAAGCGAAACATTGAACGAACCGTCATGACCAGCTTCATCAATGGATTATCCCCCGATCTCTTAATTCGTGTTAAACTGGAAGGATGCTATACTTTTGAAAGCAGTATCATAGCCGCAGTTCAACTCTCCAAAACTATGGCAATCGAAAACGCTCGCCGGAAATCTACCTTTTCGAATCACCTTCCTCGTGCCGATCCTACTTATATAATACAACAACCGCCTCGCTTATCCAATAATAAAAACAATAATCATGATACACCGCACAACCCCCAACAACCTTTCGTGAAACCTCTGATTCCAGGACAACCTGGTCCGAACTACCCAAAGACAAAAATCTGCCGTTATTGCAAACATCCAGGACATTTCATGAGTGAATGTCGCAAACTCGCGTATTGCAAATCTCTTGAGAGGATCAGTCCAAATTGAATCGAATAATAATTCAGGAAACTCAGGGCGTTCCGATAGAAAGCGCTCGACGGAACGAGCCGCAAGAAGGGTGCTCACGATATCAACAATTTCCCCCACAATCTCCCGCAAACGTCGCGTTAAATCAAAGAGGAAGTCCGCAATTCCCCGTGCCTACAAAATCTACACCGTGAGAAATACTACTAAGTTGCCTTCTGTTAAATTCTCCTCGCCTGATCTGACAGATATTTGCAATTTTATGATAGACTCAGGACCCGGTATAAATCTTATTAAATCTTTAAATTCTAGAGTCAACATCGACAAAAATGATATCGTACCTCTGAAAGGAATTTCCACCGAAGTAATTTCTACTTTAGGATCTGTTACCATATCTCTGTTAGGCCAACCAACTAAGTTTCATGTAATATCCGATTCCGTAAGCTTCCCTCACGATGGAATACTTGGGAACACGTTCTTACAAGGAAAATCTGTCAGTATCAATTATAAAGACAAATGCTTATGTTATGATCGTACGAAAATTCCCTTTGAAAAAAGAAAAGTGACTCTTCAAAAAAGATCCGTAATGCCATTTTAATAATATTGTAAATCCAGAAAAACACGTCGGGTATTTGCCACGTTGTTTCGTAGCTGAGCAAGTATATTTGGGAGATGCTATAGTTACCAATTCAGATGGGAGAGCCTATCTGCCCATTTTTAATACTTCTGAGGAAGAATACGAAATAGAAATTCCGTATATGGAATTGCAAGACTTTGAGTTTATACAAGCTCGCACTGAATCCACTGCTCCACGTAATCTTGTCGAAACCCGAGGGCATTCGATAAGTTACAACGTCACTGGGATCCGAGGACTCTCGGTGACTCCTGAAATTCTGAATCACGAAAACTCACTGAATCCTGTTCGTGAAACCTCCCTGAATTCTGTTCACGAAAATCCACTGAATCTTGTTAATGTTACTGATATCCGAGGACCTTCAGTAACCGGTAACTCGCTAGAATCTATTACTTCGCTGAGTTCGAGAAGCATCAAAGGAATCCGAGGGCTTCCAACGATGTGTTCTCATTCCAATTTTAATTCCAATACTAATTCCGTCTGCATAGACAATCCAATATATTTTAGCGAATTATCTCTAACTCCTACTAAACGTGATTCCGATTCAGAAAATCGAGCATCTACTATTTTTCGCTTATTACGACTCGTTCATTTAAACTCAGAGGAAATCAAGAGCATTCAATTACTAGTTCATGAAAATGCAGATAGATTCCATTTGCCAGGCGATATTCTTGAAGCTACTAATTCCGCCGAACACTTCATTCCAACTATGGATGAAAGACCAATTCATACGAAGCAATATAGATTCCCTCCCATACATAAAGAAGAAATCGACAAACAAGTCAACGAGTTACTTTCGAATGATCTAGTTGAAGGATCAACTTCCCCTTATAATTCACCGATTTGGATTGTTCCTAAAAAACCAGATTCTCATGGAAATAAGCGATGGCGTATGGTCATTGATTATCGAAACCTCAACGAAAAAACTATCGGAAACGCTTACCCACTTCCCAACATAACAGATCTTAGATCAATTAGTTAGATCAATTAATCCGCGAAATATTTTTCTGTGTTAGACTTAGCCTCCGGTTTTCATCAAATTCCCATGGCACCTAAGGATGCCCATAAAACCGCTTTCTCGACCCCTTATGGTCACTATTAATTTAAACGCATGCCATTCGGACTGAGAAACGCCCCTGCAACTTTTCAAAGATTAATGGACAATGTTTTGTCAGGTTTACAAGGAAACGAACTTTTTGTATATATGGATGATATAGTCGTTTATACTAAATCTTTAAGAGAACACGAAATTAAAATTACGCGATTAATGCAACGTTTACGACAAGCAAATTTAAAGTTACAACCCGATAAATGTGAATTTTTACGAAATAAAGTCATTTATCTTGGACACATAATAGGTTCCGACGGAGTTAAGCCAGATTTAAATAAAGTAAAAGCAGTCGCAGAATTCCCTCCTAAGAACCCTAAAAATATTAAACAATTTCTTGGTTTAGCCGGATATTATAGACGATTCATTCCTAATTTTTCGAAGATCGCGAAACTTCTCACTGATTTATTGAAAAAGAACAGCCAATTCATATGGCAAGAAAACCAGATAGAAGTATTCACTTCCCTAAAAGTTTCGTTGTGTTCTAATCCCATATTACAATATCCAGATTTTACAAAATCTTTCATTCTCACCTGCGATGCATCCGGATATGCTATCGGAGGAGTATTGAGCCAAGGTCCTGTGGGAAAGGACTTACCAATCGCATACACGTTTCGAATATTAAACTCTGCCGAGCAAAATTATTCCACGATTGAAAAAGAATGTCTAGCCATCGTTTACTGTGTAAATCATTTCAGACCTTATTTGTATGGAAAAACTTTTACTATTATCACTGATCACAAACCTTTAGTCTGGTTACATTCTATAAAGGATCCATCTTCCCACTTATGGAAATGGTGAACAAAATTAGCTGAATATGATTTTGAGATCAAATATAAGAAAGGAACATTGAATAGTAACGCCGATGTACTGTCTAGAAATCCCCCAGAAAGTCACGCATTTCCCGTAATCGAAACTCACGAAGAAGATAGTTCAGACGAATCTTTATTCTCCTTTAATCGTAAAACTCCTTCTAATTCTGCAAATCTTTCTCTAGTACCCCGTAATAAAAATAATTACGTGAATTTACAGCAACAAATACCACAAAGTGAATTAAGTATCAGCAATGATTATATAGAGATGGCCCCTCTAAATTCAAGTAAAGTAACTATTGAAGAAATATCTAACGACAATGAAAGCGAATACGAGACGTACAAATCTGAAGGCGATGATGCTGATTTCTACGAAGAATTATTTGATCCGATTTCCGTACCGTATCAGGAAACTTCCCGGACGCTTGAAAAATTCGATAAATTAATAATAAACGAAAGCCGCGAAAATTTACTAAATCGAAAAGACAACCACGTTATATTTGTGCATTTGAATGGAACTCCTTTTGATAATGGCTCTGAATTATATAAAAAAGCAAACCTCCTACCACATTACGAAAATCTTACATACGAACGAGCTAATGTAAAAACGGTTAAAGCAAATACCTTAATAACATTACTCATCAAGTATAATAATCGAACTCTCGTAGAACCGCAAACACTAAAAAATTGCCTGCAATCCCTAGTTGACGTTATTACTGAATTACAACTCCCTTCCATTAGCATCAGCAAAACGAATTCATTTGATGACTTACCATGGTCTTATGTTATTAAACAAATTAAGAAATATCTTGCCGAAACTAATTGCCAATTAACTGTTTACCATAATCTTGTGAAAATACCTGAAGAAGATAAACGTAAAGCTTTAATTATTGAAAATCATACCTCTGCTTATGGTGGACACAAAAGAGTTACTAAAACATACAATCGATTAAGACCTCATTATTTCTGGAAATCCATGAAAAGGGACATACAGGAATTTATTCGCAAATGCAGAACGTGTCAATTAAAGAAATTAACCAGAGTAAAAACCAAGCAGCCAATGATCATTACCGATACTCCAGGAGCAGCATTTGATAAAGTAGCAATGGATATTATGGGACCACTTCCAATCACCACTAAAGGAAATCAATACATATTAACAATTCAAGATTTATTAACTAAATGTTCTATCGCAGTTCCACTAAAAGAAGCAACTCATTACTTCATTATCATTATCTTCATTATCAATCGCCGATGCCATTACTAAACATTTTATATGTATCTACGGTACTCCCAAAACTATTCTTACAGATCAAGGAACAAATTTTTTATCTACTCTTATGCGTTCTCTGGCAAAGAAATTTAATATACAACATTTCAAAACCACTGCATACCACCCTCAATCAAACGGTTCAATAGAACGATCGCATCACGTACTAATGCAGTATCTTAAAACTCAAGTGAATAAAGAAGATAATTGGGATAATTATATTAGTATGGCTATGTTCTCATACAATACTAGTGTACATGAAGGAACCAAATTTTCCCCGTATGAACTCATTTTCGGAAAATTGGCGCGACAGCCGTCTTCACATCCTCCCATAGAAGATA
This sequence comes from Crematogaster levior, assembly GCA_901521435.1. Classification (NCBI taxonomy): domain Eukaryota; kingdom Metazoa; phylum Arthropoda; class Insecta; order Hymenoptera; family Formicidae; genus Crematogaster; species Crematogaster levior. Next base: position 7,388 of record CABEGB010000135.1, read on the forward strand.
ATTTAGAACCTACGTATCAAGAATACATAACGAATCTATTTAACAAATTACATGATACTCAAGAAGAAGCTCGTCAAAACCTAATTAATTCAAAGGAAATCAGTAAGAAATATTATGATAAACGACTCAATCCCCGAAAATTCGAAGTCGGAATGTATGTATTCTTATTGAAGGAACCGCGAAAAGGAAAATTCGCTGACCAATATGTCGGTCCATATGAAATAATTGAAGTATTACCTTAAATAACGTTAAAATTCTTGTAGGAACGAGACCCCGTGTAGTACACATTGATAAACTAAAAATAGCCCATGTGGATCCTGGATGAAAATTAATACATTTATTCTGTTCACAGATGCACTGGTATCGATCAAGAGTCCACCCTGAACTCACTTTAGTCAATGTGAATTTCCGCAATCAACCATATTTTGTCTACTGCCCCAAGCTCGTAGGATACCGAGAGGAAGCAACTAACCGCAGCATATGCCTCGCATGTTATAACCGAATCCGAATCCCTCTCCTTCGCGCTCAATATAAATTTACTAATTCACATATTACAGTTTGCGGATTATCTTATAGATTAATACACTGATTCCATTGTTTAAACTCAATTGCTTATCAAAACCCTTTTAAAGAATGCAATTTATGTACTATCAAGTTCGCTGAATTTTGTGCTAGAATTGAACAATTAGATCATTCATTAGAGGATTACGATGATCCTATTATTCTTCCTGTAGATGGAGAATATTATTAGCCATGTAAATATTACTATCTTTGATACTATAATCTCTTATTGCATAAATCTGCTAATTAATCCCGCTATTGACTAGTTTAATGTTTTATTAACTTTCTTATTATATTATAATTAATCATATATCCATAAACTAGCACGAAACTAACATTACTAATAATATCGATAATCAACTGATTTATTATTCCAGAAAATAATTGAAAAATCAAATAAAAAAATATAAAAGCAAAACCAATATAAAATATATAACTTTACTTTTAAGTGCCCTTGGCCCTTTATACCAATAAACAGTCAAGTGGAAATTAGGAAGTTTAATAACAGTATTAAACTTCCATAAGTAAGAATTCCTGCTATATACCGCACTACGTGATATCTAGTATGAATTTTTTTCGATTGCAACTGCCCCACAGATTGCAATACAAGGTAATGATTTCATTCATTATCTCGTTGTATTAACCGACTTCATCCACCCGCAAGCAGATTGCATCATGATATTCTTGAGAAACATAAAGAAACAAATGTAATCAGAAGCCAAAAAATAAACAAGTTCGAAAAATATCACTTCTAATACATATGATTCGGTCATACCATTATCTCGGGCGAAGCCGAGACGGAGGATGCTAGTACATTATAAAAAACAATCTTTCGGAAGCATACCCAAATTTATTAATTTATTAATTACAAATAATGTTAATTGCGCCAGTAACCGTGGCTTCAGCTAAACGTAGTTTCTCGCAGTTGAAACTAATAAAAAATTGTCTTCGATCACCAATAAGCCAAGACCGATTTACATCTCTGGCTATTCTTTCAATAGAAAGCTAAGTAGCAAATTCAATCAATTTTGATGACGTAATCAAAGATTTTGCGGCGAAAAAAGCGAGAAAAATTAATATTCATCTTACAAAAAATATATGTAACATCCTTTGTACTTATAATAAATAATTCCTTATTGTGAAATTTAAGTATAGGATTTGAATGTGTATCTGGCTCCGCAAAATTTTTGAACCGAGCCCCGCAAAAGGTCACGCCGGCCCTGCCGGCATACCCCTCGGCCCTACCCTGAGGACCGAGGACATCCATGAGGATTTCCCCCCGTTAACAAAAAAAAAGGTATAACAACATCAGGTCAAGGCTGTCAGATCCTGCACGTTTACAATAGCGACACCATAAAAGTGGCGAAAAGTGAAGATGACTAGTCCACCGCGCACGCACACAAGCTACCGCGTACGTGTTTCGGGTCGAGTCGGGCAATAGAAGATAAGATGCGTCACAACTGTCTGTTTCCTTCTCGCTCGGGCGAGTAGCGTAGTCGATGATACGGCGATTCTCTAAATTTTCTCTACGAAATAAATAACTTGAACGCCACATTGTCATGAAGCGATACGTATTATATAATATTATGTACATACATATGTACGTGCGTGCGTACGTGTGTGTAAATGTATGTGTGGTTATCTAATATACATAAAAGTTAAAAATTAAATAATAAAATTCACGCCAACGTGTATGTTTCTTTTACGTAAATGTCTTATTAAAATATGTGAAATACTTTTTATAAAAATAGAAAATAATATCGAAATAACATTTTTTAAAAATAATAAAAATATTCCATCGTATTTACATTTTATAAATGTTGTTGTATTGTAAACACACATGTTGTTGCTCGACAAAAACCGCGTGAAGATGATGGATTCTTCCATATCATGAAGAAAATTTAAACAATTGTTCTTAATTAATGAAAAAATAGAAAAATTTTCTACTATAATGCAATTATAACGCATGTATGAAAATATATGCACATATTAAATTAAATATTAAATTAAATGAACATTATTAAATAAATATTAACATGCTAAATTATAAAATAAACAATTGTTTATATTTTCTGAGTAACAGTAATAGATAAAGAAAAGAAAATTATGCAGTGAGAATGTTGCAATTCTATAATTACTAGTAAAGCATATACTACAATATACTACAATAATAAAGCATTCAAACTTCACGTAATATAATATAATATTTTAATATCTTTAGTGAAAATTAGACAACATATTAGTGAAGCACACATTATAAAAATATTTTACTACTAAATATTAGCGAAACACACATTATATAAATATTTTAGTAAAAACAACAGATAAGAAAATGAAATGTTATTTATAATCTACAGAGAATAAAATTCTCTTTTTTTATTGATGAAATTTCTGATATCTCGAATGAAAAATGGATGACTTTTTTCGCTCAATGTGTTGAGCCAGAATGTTAAATGTTCGCTCACAATTAGTTAAATTGATAAATATTGATGCAAAAGATTCTAGTGTTGGAAAGTTATTCCATGCTTTTAAATGTGAAATGTGGGTGCTACAAATTCTCTTCTTAAATATTATTTTCCTATCATGTGACAATGCATCTGTTATGATAGAGAAACATGTGTCTTTCGAAGTAAAATTATAAGAGAAATGTAAACATTTATTAACATTTTCATGCCCGCATCATTCTGCCGCATTAGCTACACGTGCTGCCTATGCGAAATTATCGTAATTTTGTGACAATTTTCTTTAAAAAATAGCTACATTAATTAATAGTAGTTCGAAACGTTCAACAATTTTTCACGAATTTTGTGAATGTTTCCAAGAAAAATATCGGAAAATTTTTAAATTAAGCGATACACGCTAACTGTCTCGCCACGCATGTGGCGCATGACTCGTAGAGTCATGGAATACTATAGAACTTTTTCTACGAGAAATGGTTGTAAGCGACAAATCTAAATCCGGGGAATATCTGTTATCAATGATGGAAAATTTAGAAGCTTATTTTTTCCTTAAATATATTTTATATTTCTTTAATATGTTTTTTTAATGCATTTTTCTATTTATTACAGTTGAACTTAGCTAATTTTTTTTACCAAGTCTGCCAAAACTTTATTAAAAAGGAGTATCTAAAAGATATAGCCACAAATATGAGTTTTTTGCACAAAGAAATTTAAAAGGATATTAATGAAATTTTTGTTCGGAACAGAATGTGAAGAAATCTTAACAATCTAATGATGGAAGGTTATGTAGATAGTGTAGTACAATCGTTCGAAAGAATTGTTTGCAATTTTACTTTACTGTTGCGGAGGAAATATGGAAAAGATTACCCATTAAAAACAAATTTTTAAGAAAATTACAAATTTTTGTACCATTGACATCTTTATTTAATAATAATAAAGGAACAACGTTCCAGCATGTTTCTTTTTTGTTGCAAAAACTCTCGGTGGCTTCGACGAAGAATTTCTAAGAAAAGAGAGGCTTGCATTGCCAGGAGATTTCACAGTGGAGAAAAAAGTGAATACCTCAAAATTAAATTTTGATGATATGTGGAAAGAAATCTTACAGCGTCTGTCAAATAATACTTATAATTATCCCAGTTTAAGAAATCTTCTGAGCGCTGTTCGATCACTCCCTAATTCTAATGCAGATCTGGAGAGAACGTTTTCGATTTTAACAAATTTAAAATCCAAGAATTGCAATTCATTTTCTTCGACTTCTGTAAATGCCATTTGCATATTAAAATCAACGTTAAAGACGAGAGATGAAACAGAGCTGCAAACATGATAATAAATAAACAACATTTATCTGAACTTAGAACCTAGTAATTAGTTATGTTTGCTTCGCTAATTAATTTCTTTTTTTAAATATGTATTACTCCAAACAAGTTATAAAGTATCTCGCCAACAAACATGTCACATTTTCAATTTTTTTAATCTGTTTAATCTGCAAAAAATATTAAAACTGTACATCTCGCTAGCTCGGATTAACTCGCCGGGGTCAGGGTCGAAGTAGGCGTGAGACTCTAGTTTGTTTGTGCACTGATCTTTATTGTGGATGGTGTTGGTGATTATTTACAGATGAGTAATCTTGCGTACATATGAGTAATCTTGTACGTGATGAGTGTGTGTGTGTGTTCGCCGAGTGTGTGGCGGGAGGCACTGAGGCCTGTACAAACGGAGCGAGGGTGAGTGTACGTGTGTCTAAGGTGTGTGTGTGTGTGTGTGTGTGTGTGTGTATGTGTGTGATGTCGTTGCTTCTTGAGCGGCCGGTGGTCTAGGCTTATCGACTATGGTTCTTATCGACTACGGTGCTTACTGGCTACGGATCTTATTAACTATGAAGCTTATTAACTATGGGGCTTACAGACTACGGTACTTACTGACTACGGTGCGGTCTTACGGTCTAGCTTACATCTACGCGGATATTTACAGCGGTGGGCTAACGGAGCCCCGGTTCGGAAGACGGTGTCCTGGGGCTGCCAGGAGGATGCCAGAGCAGGTTGAAGTCGGGCCGGGTATACCCGGTACGACGGTTGCACTCCGGGTGCGTCCGGATGAGGCACGGGTGCGCCCGTGTCTCTGTGCGGAGAGGGTCGGTATTCCAGGTGTAAACCGAACTGCGTGTTCCCAGGACGGCGGTGGCACTCCGGGTGCGCCCGGATGAGGCACGGGTGTGCCTGTCCGCATGCGTGCGCGCATGCGTGCGTGCGCGTACCGATGCGTATGTGTCTGCACGTTGGCATATGGTTGGCCATGTGTGTAACGGCGCGGACGGGACTGCGCGCCGTGGGGCGTGCGCATGCGTGGGAGTAGTTGCGGAATCAATAACTATAGGCAAGACCGATTTCGTGTATATATGTGTATATATGTGTAAATATCGAATAGATCATAGGGCATGGCGTGTTAATATAATATAGGTTAGGAATGTACATATAATGTATATAAAATAGGCATAGGCTCCCGATAATGGGTGGGGGGCTCAGCTCCATGCGAGGAAGGGAACTACTGACGCATGCGTACAGAGTTACCAGGGTTCCCTTCGTACTCATAGGTAAGGCTTAATGCCTGAGAAGGGGTTTTTAGTGGGTAGGCGATCATGGTAGAATCATAGTCGATGTACCGATGATCGAATCCCACACTACCCGGGGGTACGGGCACCCGGGTGTCTTTCGGCCTTGTGCCGGGGACTGGGGGATCTCAGATCTCCCGGTCGCCGAATCAAGTGCCGTGCACAGAAGATTTTCCCCTCCTCCACAACAAAAAAAAAGGCACGGGTGTGCCCGTGTGGCCCGGGTGGCTCGAGACTTCGGCTGCTGGTCGTCGGTCGTGTCGTCTTCTCGGTGGCGGGGGCCGAGCGACGTCGGGATCGCCGGTAGCGGGTCGGCCAGGAATTGGGCGCGTCGTCGGACGATAGCGTCGCCTCGCTGGATGGATGTGCCCACACGTGGCGGTGGCCAATGTACGGTGGTCGAGCGTAGCCCTGGGTGGTCAGAGGCTGGCCCCAGATCTTCAAAGTCGGTGATATCGCCGAATAATTTCTTCAATAACGCTTGCTCCATTCTCTCAGTACTAGCGTACTGTTTTCCGGTGCGTGGTTCCGGCCGTGTTTATATATGCGCGTGGTGTTTATATAGGCGGCGGGGCATGCGGTGTCGAAGTTTCCGGGAATCTTCCGTCGTTCGGGTGTTGTTTTCCTCCCTATTGTTCTCGCCGGTAGTGTCTTGGTCCACGTCCAACGGCGCGAGCTTGAGGTCTTGCACGTGAATGTGCCGGTGACACCGGCCCCGCGCGTCGCGTAAGTCAACGATAACGGGTGATACGATTCTTCGCACCTCCATGGGGCCGCTATACCGGGGCAAGAGCTTGGCATTAAACCCCGCTGCCTTTTTGGATAGCGGGTATTCACGCTTCCATACGATATCCCCGACACGGGGTCTCCAGTCCCGACGCTGCAGATTGTAGTACTCCTCCTGCTTCTGGAACGCTCAAGCCATGTTAGTTCGGACGACCTCGAAGGCTTCCTCCAATTGTCGGCGGAGCTGATGGGGTCTTGTTTCGGTAGCCGGGCGGCGGTCTGGGTGTGGAAGGGTGTGAGCTCTCGACCGTAATTTAAATACGTCGGGGTGTATCCGGTGGCCTCGTGTCGCGCGGCGTTGTATGCGAATTGGAGGGGAGTGAGCTTCTCGTCCCAGTGGCGATGATTTTTCCCCGTGTACTGGGCGATCATTGTTTTAATAGTCCGGTTGGTGCTCGACCGGGTTGCAATGCGGGGCGTGCACTGGGGTGGTCCGGTGGCGGATGTCGAGCGCCCAGAGAGCTTCGGCCAGCTGTGTCTCGACTTTAGTTGGGTCCCGTTGTCGGAAATGATCCACTCGGGACATCCGTGGCTTGATGTAACGGCTCGACCCACTTGGTGAAGCGGTCTTGCATCACCAATAGCCAAGTGTGTCCCTGGGTGGAGCGGGGCAAGGGGCCAATCAGGTCTAACGTGACCTGCTGCCATGGTCCCTTGACAGGGGTCGTGTGGAGATTCCCGGCTGGCCTAGTGTTCGGGGCCTTGTGTGCCAAGCATGACGGGCATTGGCGCACGTACCGGGTGATATCCCGGAACATGCCCGGCCAATAGAATAGGCGCGCCATCCGGGCGATGGTCTTGGCCACCCCAAAATGTCCGGCGATGGGTTCTCCGTGATGTCGTTCCATGATTTAATGTCGCTCCTCCCTGGGTACACACTGCTTCCACTGCGTGGCCGGGTCGACCTCCCGGAAGTCCGTGTCATGCAGCACATGCCGGAATAGACCGTGTCGGAGTTGATAATCGGGGAAGTCGGTGGGGCGTCGTGCCATGTCCTTTCGGAGTCGATGGTACCAGGGGCACTTGGTGTTTGCTCGAGCGGCGCAAAGTTCGGGCTGGCGAGAGAGAGCGTCGGCCACCTTGTTGGCGCTCCCTTTCCGGTATTAGATGTCGATGTCATACCCCTGTAGTTCGAACAGCCAGCGACCCAGGCGGCCAGTTGGTTCTTCCAAGCGCTGGAGCCATTTGGAGGACTGGTGATCAATCAATACTGTAAACGCGTAGCCCTCCAGATACCCTCGCATCTTGCGTATTCCCCATACGGCGAAGCATTCGAGCTCGGTGGCGCTATAATTCTTCTCGGCCCTGTTTAGTGTGCGGCTAGCGTAAACGATGACGCGCTCTCCTTCCTCTAGGTGTTGGGTCAGCACGGCTCCGAATCCGTCCCGGCTAGCGTCTGTCTGGAGGACGAACCTCCGAGAGAAGTCGGAGCAAGCCAGTACCGGGGCCGTAAGTGCGTCCTTTAGCCCTTGCGGCCTCTTCCGGAGTACCCCAAACCCAGCGGATCTCTTTTCGGGGCAGTCTGGTAAGCGGAGCGGCGAGGGTAGAGAAGTTTGTCACAAACCGCCGATACCAGGACGCCATACCCAGGAACTGGCGCACCTGTTGAATCGTCGTGGGTGCGGGCCAACCGGTCACCGCGCTGACTTTCCCGGGATCGGTCCGAATCCCGTGGCCATCCACTACGTGGCCTAGGTATCGGAGTTAGCTACACCCGAACCGGCACTTCTCCGGGTTCAGTTGTAGGCGGGCGTCGAGCAGGCGGCGGAACACGGCAACCAGGTGTTGGAGGTGCTCGTCCCAGGTACGGCTGATGATGATGATGTCGTCCAGATAAAGGACGTGCGGCTCAAGTTCGGGTCCCAGTACGGTATCGAGCAGGCGTTGGAAGATGGCCGGAGCGGAGTGGAGGACGAAAAGCATCACCCGGAACTGCAGAAGTCCCTTCCCGGGCACGGTAAACGCGATGATCGGGCGGCTCTCCGGTGTTAGCGAGACTTGCCAGTACCCATTCTTGAGGTCGAGAGTGTTGAGGTACCGGGCCCCTCGTAATTTATCAAGCGTTGCCGAGACTTGCGGCAAGGGGTAGGATCCTTCTCGGTCACGGCGTTGACTTTCCTAAAGTCGATGCAAAATCGGTAGGCCCCATTCTTCTTCTTTACCACGACGACCGGCGAGCTCCAAGGCCCTTGAGAGGGCTCGATGATTCCTTCTTGCTCCATCCGCTCTACTTCGTGGTCAATTACGGCCTGCATGGCCGGGTTCTGGGGCCGATATCTTTGATTGATGGGACTTTACCTCTCCGAACCGGACCAACTCTTGGTCGAGAAATGTGCGGAAGCGATGTTCCTTCTCGGGCGTTCGAGATGCCAATTCGGTGATGCTGGTCTCGCACGTGGCCGCGTGACCGATAGTCGTGGTTCTAGGTGGGGCCAACAGGGTGATTCCGGTACGTGCCCACAAATCGACTCCGATTAACACGGCGCTGGTGGCTGAGAGCAGTATTAAAAAATCGTGTTGGTACGTTCGCTGGCTGATTCTCACGGGTAGCCTCATCTGGCCTGGTATGTCGGTGTAGTCTCCGTTCGCCAAGCTAACGGAGTTAGTTCCTTGGTGGCGGACGTACCCGAGGTTTTCCGCGTGCTGGCGTTGATAAAGGAAACCTCCGACCCGGAGTCGATCAGTGCCTCTAGATCCCGCTGGACAAGTCGGACGGTAATATGCGGCCGCGACTGGTAGGTTTTTCGGATGGGACCGGGCGGCGGCGGCTTTTCCCCTGGTCCCGTCGTCGATTCCCGGCGTCGGGTGACAGTCCCTCGTTAAGACCCCGTCTTTGCCGCAGCGGGAACAAAATTTGCGGGGTGGTCGCTGGCAGTGCTGGCGTGTGTGCCCTCGCTGTTTACAGCGCCAGCAGCACTCTTCCCGGCTATACGTGGCGGCGATGACGGACGTTGGCTTCTCGGGCTTCCGTTCGCGTCGCTGTTGTAAAATGGTCTCGTACTCGGCCGCTCGGATCTCCAGGTCGCTGATCGTGTAACGTCGTCCAGCCTTATATACAGTTTGTATTCTGGGCTCATGTTTTCGTATAATCGCTCTAGTCGGTCCGCGGAGGAGAACCCGCCGGCTCGCCGCATGCTGGTTAGTGTAGTGGCATATCTGTAGTACGGCTCCTCTGCTTTTTGAAGCCGGCCCTGGATCTCCCGTGTCAACTGGGCGCGGTACCGGCGGGGAAGGTATTGCTGCCGGAAGTCCTTCCCAGAAGTCCCACAGATCCCGGCGGTTGCGGTACCATAGAAGCGTGTCGCCGCGCAAGAGTTCGGGAAGCCCGAGTAGTAATTGCTCGCCGGAGTAGCCGTAGCCATTGCGTAGCTCCTCCACTAGTTCTAAGAACTCCCAGGAGTCCCTGTCATCAAAATGGCAACCCCATTTGCGGATCTGGTTCATGAGCTTGGTCGGGTCTGGCGGGGTTGGTTCGCCGGCTGGCCGCATATCGTGACTTCTGTCCACCTCCCGGCTTGGTCCGGGCTCGTTTTTATGTGTCGCCACGGTTTAGTACCCGGGATTGTCCTCCACAAATTTTCGGAGTCGTCGGCGTAGACTGTCTATCTGGGCCGGTCGGGTCGATGTCCAGGCAGTTGAGTTCGGCGGTGATCGCGGTTTTGTCAAGTCGGTAGATTCAACTCGTCATGGGGGGTCAGTGGCAAACCAGTGTCTCACGGAGCAAGTCCCTGTTCGGGTAACGGTACGCCTTGCCTCGCTAGCTCGGATTAACTCGCCGGGGTCAGAGTCAAAGTAGGCGTGAGACTCTGGTTTGTTTGTGCTGATCTTTATTGTGGATGGTGTTGGTGATTATTTACAGATGAGTAATCTTGTGTACATATGAGTGATCTTGTACGTGAGTGTGTGTGTGTGTGTGTGTGTGTTCGCCGGGTGTGTGGCGGGAAGCACTGAGGCCTATACAAATGGGGCGAGGGTGAGTGTACGTGTGTCTAAGGTGTGTGTGTGTGTGTGTGTGTATATGAACGGATGTCGTTGCTTCTTGAGCAACCGGTGGTCTAGACTTATCGACTACGGTTCTTATCGACTATGGTGCTTACTGGCTACAGATCTGATTAACTATGAAGCTTATTAACTACGGGGCTTACGGAGTACAATACTTACTGACTACGGTGCTACGGTCTTACGGTCTAGCTTACATCTACGCGGATATTTACAGCGGTGGGCTAACGGAGCCCCGGTTCGGAAAACGGTGTCCTGGGACTGCCAGGAGGATGCCGGGGCTGGTTGAAGTCGGGCCGGGTGTACCCAGTACAACGGTTGCACTCCGGGTGCGTCCGGATGAGACACGGGTGTCTTTGTGCGGAGAGGGTCGGTATTCCAGGTGTAAACCAAAGTGCGTGTTCTCAGGACGGCGGTGGCACTTCGGGTGCGCCCGAATGAGGCACAGGTGCGCTCGTGTCTCTGTGCGGAAGATCGGTTGCTCCCGATCGAGGAGTGGTCGTGATCGTAGGTAGCAGGCCAGGTCGAGTCAGAAAGAGGATCGGGACAGGACTGGTGTCTCGGTCTTCGCTCGGCGCGCTTTTATACCCACTCCGGAGTGGGTCGCCGGGTGGAAAAACACGCGTTCGTACCGTGCGGCGTATGTGACGGGGCCGCGTGTTATCGTCGTGACGCGGACATGTGCTCGGTATGCGCGTCTGCCGGGGAAGCGTTAGTGGCGAGGCAGGCGAATCGCCACAGAACTATTTAAAAACAGCATTTTATAAAGTAAAACGTATGTTTTGAAGCGTTTTTGTAAATGAGTTAGAAACCTTTTTTCCCGTGAAAATGTACTTTATTACAATACACAATATATACAAATATTTAATACAAATAAGGAGTTCTCTTTCTAAAAATTGACCATTTTTAATTGACATATTTTTAACATTTTTAAGGCCTTCTGTACTAGCGACATTATCTTTCGTCAAACGCGTTGCAACTCAATAGTTTCTCTATGAAAAGTTGAAGCTTTCTTTTTTAAATACTTTTTTTTATTTAAGTGTATCAGAAGAAAATTACACAATTTTTCGATTACCTATATATTTTATGGAGATATGTATATAACCGAACATTATGTTATGAAATACAACACTTTGCAGAAAGATTATTCCACTTATGTATATTCGGGTGTAGATAATAAGTTTCCGTTATTTCTTGAATGGACTGTCTTGTTTCTTTTTTCAGCGATCACGTCGAGTTCAGCGATTCAATGATTCCTGTTGAATCAATTAATTACGCTCTTGAGGCTTCCACGGGTATCATCTTCGAAAGTGCCAAGCAGTTTACGAATTGTCTCCGTGTTGTGTTCCATCGTTAGATGTCAACGTTTTGTGAACATTGCAGTTCATTTTATCAGGGAGAAGCAACCTGATACTGATCAATTGATTCATGTTGAATTAATTTCTTTTAAATTGTTCAACACAATGTTACACGTGATCTGAGTGATCAGATAGTTGCAATCTTTATTTCTAATTTGCTCTCCATCGTATTTAAAAAAATCCATATCAAACTACGATTCGGTAATATATCTTTAGTAATTCAAAGTTCTATTTTCTTTTGTTTCTTGCGTAACGATTCTTGAAGGAACACCAACAGCATGAATTGCAAATTGTACAATTATACAACAATCATGTGCTGAATCGTACAGAAGCAATATTTCCGTCGATTATACGTTAACCATTGTTATAGACGAGAGTGTGAACGCATTCTTTTTTGATAAATTCTCGACTCTTGACTTTTGATTTTTGACTCTTGACTCTTGATTCTTGACTCTTGACTTTTTTTGAACTCTTCTTCAATTTTTCTTTCAACTCTTCTTCATTTATTGTTAATGCTGATTTTAAGCATTATAAAGTTGAGGTATCGCTTTCATTTTTTAGTGTTTGTATTTCCACGTGTTGTTCCTCAAGAATAACAATAACGACGATGATATACATATTTTTTTACAAAAAGAATTTATAAATATTATATCTATAAATAAATTATACATAAATATAAATAACCATACATATAAATATAGAAAAATTATAATTTAAAAAGAAAACTTCAAATTTTTTTCTAACTACAATAAAGTTAATAAATAAGATTTAATATTTGACAAGAGTTACAAAGGCCTTTAGGTTACTTGATCGAGCTAGACTAAACATGTCATTTTAAGCTATATAAAAACATGACTAGGATTTATTCAAAATTTATTTAAATAAATACATGTGAACGTTTCAACCTCACTGGGTCTTCCTCAGCACTTGACAAATTATTAAGATAAAATAACATAAAACCGTTGTTAAGTAAAAATACATTAAAAATAAAATTAAATTAAATAAAAATAAATATAAGAATAAAAATATAAAAATAATACAATCATCGCAAATTAGTCTTAACACTAAGGGCGGAGCACGGCACGTTTGGTGGTATATCGTACATTCAGGACGCGATTTCCAAGTAAAAAAGTTGAAGTCAAAGATGTAAAAAAGTGTGGTACAAACTTATTCGTCGTTTAATGGCGAGAATATGTTGGTCAAATGTTGTAAACAAGCTGTCGCTTTGTTCTTAGTGTTGTAACCGTCAATGTTTAAAACGAACATGTATGAAGATCGTATTCTAATTAATAAACAAACAAAAGGTACGCAGTGTTAAGTAATAGTGTCATCAGACCTAAGCCAAAAACAAGTGTAATATAAAACTATCATTAAACGGAAGTTGAATGTAATTATGTGGTAAAAAATTAAGAGGTGATTAATCTAATTACCTGTCGGCGTCGAGCCTATCAGTAAAGCTTGTTCTAGTATGTTCGGAGTGATCAGAAATCGTGTTAACATTTTACCGTTTAAACTAGTTCTGATCTCAAACGCACATTGTGACTACAATTGGTTATAATCTCCGCTCAGGGCGCTGTTCTCCAAGTGTTAGGAGAGGGGAGATCTGACAAATCATTTATAATATTCGTGTACGCACTATTTAACAATTCGGTATTCCTATGAGAATTGATCGCATATGTCTGGCTTTTAATGGGAATCATTTCGTTAATCAATCTTTTTTGTTGATTATATTCCACGTCAAGAACAGTAACGTTTTCCCAATCAAATAAGATTTAACTCAGTAGTATCATAAATGGTCATTTTTTCGAGAACAGAATAGTTCTTTTCTTTCATTATGTGCACTTTCATGGGAAAATAAGATTTTATACATTTTAAGATCGCTTGTATTAAAACGCTCTATTACTTTGTAAAACGCTATGTAAGAAATACATAGTTTCATATGATATGTTCATTAAACCATAGTAATTTAAAAAATGACATTTCATGTTAGATAGAACTTTCTTTATTTGGTTTGGAAGAATTTTTATAATTTATATTTTTAATATTTTAATATCATAATTCGTGAAGCATGAAAAATTGAAAAAAGCAAATAAAAAATTTTATATTTGGACAGTATATGTGTGAGTGTATTGCAAAACAGAAATCAGGTCCCCGTGATTCGTCACTTCCACAGTATTTAACGACTCCAAACGACTCCCTCTCTTTCTGTGTGTATGTATGTTGTCAAAGATAAAATATGCAAACTTGAATTATTGGAACACTGTAATATGTATATAGAAAATAATAATAATGTCCAAAAGAGAAATTAATGAAATTTATTATAGATCGAAACCAAATAACGTGTTTATTTAACTTGGATCTGTCAATATTTTTTATCATTATTAATTATAGGCGTTGGAATTTTCTTCTTAATATTATTAATTCTCTTTTGGACATTATTATTGTGTTGTAGACGAGGAACAATATCTGTAGCATATAATTACAATTATTTTTTTCAATTAAATTATTTTTCCTTTTATTGGACAAACTATACCTATATAATTGACTGACCGACATACGAGATATGTTGTTCATTTATTATCATGTTTGCAGCTCTGTTTCATCTCTCGTCTTTAACGTTGATTTTAATATGCAAATGGCATTTACAGAAGTCGAAGAAAATGAATTGCAATTCTTGGATTTTAAATTTGTTAAAATCGAAAACGTTCTCTCCAGATCTGCATTAGAATTAGGGAGTGATCGAACAGCGCTCAGAAGATTTCTTAAACTGGGATAATTATAAGTATTATTTGACAGACGCTGTAAGATTTCTTTCCACATATCATCAAAATTTAATTTTGAGGTATTCACTTTTTTCTCCACTGTGAAATCTCCTGGCAATGCAAGCCTCTCTTTTCTTAGAAATTCTTCGTCGAAGCCACCGAGAGTTTTTGCAACAAAAAAGAAACATGCTGGAACGTTGTTCCTTTATTATTATTAAATAAAGATGTCAATGGTACAAAAATTTGTAATTTTCTTAAAAATTTGTTTTTAATGGGTAATCTTTTCCATATTTCCTCCGCAACAGTAAAGTAAAATTGCAAACAATTCTTTCGAACGATTGTACTACACTATCTACATAACCTTCCATCATTAGATTGTTAAGATTTCTTCACATTCTGTTCCGAACAAAAATTTCATTAATATCCTTTTAAATTTCTTTGTGCAAAAAACTCATATTTGTGGCTATATCTTTTAGATACTCCTTTTTAATAAAGTTTTGGCAGACTTGGTAAAAAAAATTAGCTAAGTTCAACTGTAATAAATAGAAAAATGCATTAAAAAAACATATTAAAGAAATATAAAATATATTTAAGGAAAAAATAAGCTTCTAAATTTTCCATCATTGATAACAGATATTCCCCGGATTTAGATTTGTCGCTTACAACCATTTCTCGTAGAAAAAGTTCTATAGTATTCCATGACTCTACGAGTCATATGCCACATGCGTGGCGAGACAGTCAGCGTGTATCGCTTAATTTAAAAATTTTCCGATATTTTTCTTGGAAACATTCACAAAATTCGTGAAAAATTGTTGAACATTTCGAACTACTATTAATAAATGTAGCTATTTTTTAAAGAAAATCGTCACAAAATTACGATAATTTCACACAGGCAGCATGTGTAGTGCGGCAGAATGATGCGGGCATAAAAATGTTAATAAATGTTTACATTTCTCTTATAATTTTGGTAATTATGCAGTATAGGGGACCACCCTCCGATGACCTTGACCTTGACATATGCTGTCAAGGTCATCCTCCTGAGTGACCTTCGGAAGGTTTTAGCCCTCGGTCACCACTCGTTAAAAAGTTATAAACAAAAAAAGTTTGAAAAATGTCGCCCTTATTTTGAATACACCTTTACACATTCACCGGCAATAACCAATGAGCAAAAGGAGTTTCACGACACTGTGTATGTATATGGTATTCCTACTGTTGTTGATATTTCTTATTACATTTCCACGCGTAAAACATAGATTCGCGTCAAAAATTGCAAACCCATGTGGAACCTCTCTTCGCATCGAAAAGTATACGCTTGGAGGCAGTGTGTTCCGCCCCCCCTACGGGGGGGCTCCACTACTGAAAAACTAGCTCTACCCACACTTATGTGTGTAGTTTTTCGGTAGTGGAGCCCCCCCGTAGGGGGGGCGGAACACACTGCCTCCACGTGGAAACTTTCCACGCGAAGCAAGTTCCACCCACACCTATGTGTGTAGTTTTTCGATAGTGGAGCCCCCCCGTAGGGGGGGCGGAACACACTGCCTCCACGCGTACACTTTTCAATGCAAAGTGAGGTTTCATTTTAAGATAGATTATCAGAATGTTATCTGTACGAAAATCTATCGTATATTAGTTTACTTTCGGATTCCGTTTCAAAGTCATAGAAATATTAACAATAGTAGGAATGCCATATACACACACAATGTCGTAAAAGTTGTTTTGTTCATTGATCATTGGCGGTAAATGTGTAAATGTGTATTCGAAATAAGTGCCAAATTTTTCAAACTTCTTTTATTCATAACTTTTTAACGAGTAGTGACCGAGGGCTAAAACCTTCCGAAGGTCACTCAGGAGGATGACCTTGACAACATATGTCAAGGTCAAGGTCATCGGAGGGTGGTCCCCTATACTGCATAATTACCAGAAGAGAATTTGTAGCACCCACATTTCACATTTAAAAGCATGGAATAACTTTCCAGCACTAGAATCTTTTGCATCAATATTTATCAATTTAACTAATTGTGAGCGAACATCTAACATTCTGGCTCAACACATTGAGCGAAAAAAGTCATCCATTTTTCATTCGAGATATCAAAAATCTCATCAATAAAAAAAGAGAATTTTATTCTCTCTGTAGATTATAAATAACATTTCATTTTCTTATCCGTTGTTTTTACTAAAATATTTATATAATGTGTGTTTCGCTAATATTTAGTAGTAAAATATTTTTATAATGTGTGCTTCGCTAATATGTTGTCTAATTTTCACTAAAGATATTAAAATATTGTATTATATTACGTGAAGTTTCAATGCTTTATTATTGTAGTATATATGCTTTACTAGTAATTATAGAATTGCAACATTCTCACTGCATAATTTTCTTTTCTTTATTTATTACTGTTACTCAGAAAATATAAACAATTGTTTATTTTATAATTTAGAATGTTAATATTTATTTAATAATGTTCATTTAATTTAATATTTAATTTAATATGTGCATATATTTTCATACATGCGTTATAATTGCATTATAGTAGAAAATTTTTCTATTTTTTCATTAATTAAGAACAATTGTTTAAATTTTCTTCATGATATGGAAGAATTCATCATCTTCACGCGGTTTTCGTCGAGCAACAACATGTGTGTTTCCAATACAACAACATTTATAAAATATAAATACGATGGAATATTTTTATTATTTTTAAAAAATGTTATTTCGATATTATTTTCTATTTTTATAAAAAGTATTTCACATATTTTAATAAGACATTTACGTAAAAGAAACATACACGTTCGCGTGAATTTTATTATTTAATTTTTATACTTTTATGTATATTAGATAACCACACATACATTTACACACACGTACGCACGCACGTACATATGTATGTACATAATATTATATAAGACGTATCGCTTCATGACAATGTGGCGTTCAAGTCATTTGTCTCGTAAAGAAAATTTTGAGAATCGCCGTATCATCGGCTACACTACTCGCCCGAGCGAGAAGGAAACAGATATTGTGACGTTACGCGTCTTGTCTTCTACTGCCCGACTCAGCGCGAAACACGTATAAGGTACGCGGTAGCCTGTGTGCGTACGCGGACTAGACAAAGTGAAAGAGATATAAGTATTAGTACTAGGTAAGTATTCACATATTGAAGAAATATATGCAATGTTGTGCTAATCATCGAACATTCTCAGAATGTGTCTGTGGTATGTAGCACATGCTATTGGCTGAAAATAATTATGAGTTTGTACATGTTTATCACACATTTGATATATATTGTAGTAGGAATATGCAATCTGTATTTTGAAGATAAGTTTTTTAAAATAAAATGGACAAAACCACGTGTAGCGAATATGCCTGCGAAAGAAATATGGAGATTGGAAATGAAAAATGTCAAGTTCATTATCAAATATAAAAAAGAAAAGAAAAGTGAAAGCTGAACTGTTTTACCACGTAAAATTGTTACTATCGCAACGTTCTCGGATCTTCGAATTAAGACAAAAATGTATATTAAAATGTCCTCCAACAATAAATACATTCCGCAACAAAATGTTGTAGAGCGTTAGTGTATAGTATAGACCAGTACTCGGAAAACATTGCACTTTTTGGGCCGATTTCTTAGTGACGGTGAAGTAGCCGCCTAGGGCTTCCCACTACCATGGAAGACTCAACGGCCGAGTCGCCGATCGTGCGTATAACGCTATGTCTCAAAAGCGTTCCTATGTAAAAAATAGACTGGGACGTAGCTTCTGCTAAATCGTCCTTGTTTTAATTTTAATTTTTAAATAAAGGAATTAAGTGTATATATTAAAATATTTAAGAAAATAATTCCGTTCGATATCAATAATAACAATTGAAAAGAAATACATAGGCCAATAGGTCATACCATCGAGCCAAACTAAGAGATGTCTTTTAAATATTCAACAAATATAACATAGATTTATTCCAAATAGATACATATGTACGTTTCGACTTCACTGAGTCTTCATCAACACTTGACAATTATTATTAGAATAAATTAACAATAAATTAACATAAACCCGTTGTTCAATAAAAATAAAAATGAAAATAAAAATAAAGATAAAACCAAAGGTAAAAAAACGCAATCATCTCGCAAGTAAGTCATAACAATAAAAACGGAACGCGGTAGGTTGGGGGTCAATGGTACATTCGAGACAACGATCTCCTAATAATGATGTTAAAGTCTAAATTATAAAACGTGTACGAACTTATTACTCGTTTAACGGCGAGAATATGTTGGTCAAGTATTAGAAACATGCTGTCACTTTGCTCTTTACGTTGCAACTGTCAAGTGTTAGAATCGGAGAAGTCTGGGAGATCATATTCTAGATCAAGATGAACAAATGAAAAAAGATACGCAGTGTTATACGGTAGTATTATACAACGGAACGAAAACATAGAGTTATAAAATCGTGTTATGTAAAATATAAAATAAGAGGCAATCAACCAAATTACCTGTACAACGTTGAACCCGATAACAAAACGTGTTCTGGTATATTCGGACAAAGTCGTGCTTGCGTGTTAACAATTAAACCAGTTCTGATATCAACGTACAATGTGAAAACCAATTCTTAATATTTTCCGCTTAGGGCGCTGTTCGCAGAGTGTTAGGAGGGGGAAGATACGACAAATCATTTATAATATTAATGTACGCACTGTTTAATAATTCGGTGTCTTTGTAGGAATTGATCGCATGTGTCTGACTCTTGATGTGGATCATTTCACTGATCAATCTCTTCTGTTGATTATACTCCACATCAAGAACACTAACATTATCCCAATCAAATTCGTGGTCAAACTCAATAACGTGCTCCGATATAACAGAGTGCCTGGATGGGTCTAGTCTTATATTGTGTTTATGCTCTTTAATCCGCGTAATTAATTTTCTCTTAGTTTGTCCAATATAGGACGCCTCACAATTCTTACAGTTCTTTAACTTGTACACAACGTTCTTTTCGGAGCGGATGGTCACCAGACCATGGGAATATGAATCTCTTAAGTTTAAACATCTATAACCAATCAATAATTTAGTCTTGTCTATTAATGGATTGATAACTTTCAAAATGTGTCTGATAAACAGCAAAACTATAAAAGTCTTCTGTACGTTAGTGGTTGTGTTTGGAGTTAAGTTGTTTCTAAATCTGACTCTATTAGACAAGGTAGTGATTCTATAATTTATGTGTTTAAATATAATATGAAGAGGATAGCTGTTGTTAAGTAAGATGTTTATACACAATTCTATATTCTTTTGGTGAAAACAAGGATCTGACAACAGTATCGCTCTATCAAGTAATCCATATATGATACCAATTTTACAGCACTGTGGATGGTTGGAAAAATAAGATAGAAATCTGCCCGAAAAAGTGCTTTTGTGGAACCAATCAATCTTTATCGTATGGTTATCCGTAATTAAATTGAGATCTAGAAAAGATAGAGAATTGTTATTTTCGTATTTAATAGTCAGCTTAAGTCTGTCATGGTAATCATTACCTTTTTTGTGGTCATAAAACGACGTTATAATTTGCATTGTCTCTGGTGTTATTACAATGGTACGTTGGTTAATAGTCCTTTATTATTTGTTTTTGTCTGAAACATAATCGGTGTTTAATGTTGTTAATGTAATTTCTTTCTATTACGTACGTAGTTCCAGATTCATACCTAGAGGTCTCTCTAGTCGAAGGAGCCTCCTCTCTCTCATTCTCTTCTTGTTAACTCTCTTTCTAGTTTTCCTTTGTACAATCTCTCATGTACTACTTAATTGTGACAAATAAAGTGCTACAAAATAATATCTGGTATACATTACTCGGTACACACCCTCGTACATACACAATAATACAATAATTGGTGTCAGAAGTGAGATTCCGCGAATATACTCGTGAGAGCAAATTGTGGCAAATCGGTTGTGGGATTGGGAATCGAGAAGCATTCGCATTAAGATGGACGTTCCCCCAGAACTCTTGCAAGCGATCGCGAGCATGATGGCCAGCGCCATCCAGTCGTCGACACCGCAACCTTTACGGAAAAAACACTGAAATATTGAGTGTTTACACTCAAATTTAAGTGTTAACACTTAATTTTGGGAGTTTACTCTCACATTTGGGTGTTATACTCAAATTTTGAGCGTTTACACTGAAGCTTGAGAATTTACACTCGAACATTGAGTGTGGACACTCAAATATTGAGTATTCATACTCAAAATTGAGTGTATACTTTAAAGGTTGAATATGTACACCCAATGATTGAGTTTTTAAACTCAAGTTTGAGTGTTATTCTCAAGAGTCAGTTGAGTGTTAACTCTCATGATTGAATATTAATGTTGAAATGTAGTGTGATAACGCTCGCAAACACTTGAGTATTAAAAAAGTGATTGCGTTAAATTTTTTAAGTATAATAAATGCAATAAAGTTAAAATATTGCGGTTGCAGTCTAATAAAAATTTGTTCTTAAGTTAAAAATATTTTTAAAATATTTTTTTATCTAAGTAAACTATAGTTAAGCTATATAGTTAAACTAGCTAAAATATAGGTAAACATAAGGAAAGTAATAATATTCACGTGTCTTTCACGTGTCATAAAGTTGATTCAAGTTGAGAGTAAGGGCCTATCCAGACAAACTTGCATAATCGCATAAACGTATGTATAAAGAAATTGATCGGTCCACAAAGAAATGCATAAGGAAATGAATCAATCAATTTTTTTATGTATACGTTTATGCGACTGTGCAAGTTTGTCTGGATAGGCCCTAACACTAAAATTGACACTCAAGTTGAGTATCACTCTCAAGTTGAGTGTCACTCTCAAGTTGAGTGTCCGAAATAATACTCAAATTGAGTGTTACTTTGAGTGTCTTTTTGAGTGTTTTTTCCGTAAGGGTAGCATCTCTTCCAATACTGAAATAAGCCATAAGAGTGTTCATAAAGGAGTACAAGTGAACATACGCCCACATGTTCGTAGTAAATCTATATCATGCAATCTTATGATTCCTATGTCCAATGCAAGTTGCTCTCCGATTAAGTTTCATGCTACAAATATTTCAATTCAATCAAAGAAAGTTAATATTCTAACTAGCAAACAGCCAAGCATAGATACTTCGTTGACTTCGTTATCATCTTCCTTACCTCAGATAACCTCGAGCGATGATGAGCCATTTTCAGACGAAGCAAAAGAGTTTGAAAAGAATAATCGAAAACAAATACAATCTAGTGCACTTTTGATTACAAATTATTTTATTAGTTTTGAAAATAGTCTTTTCTTCGCCAGTAATTAAGATAACACATGATAAGGTATTATTTGACAGGCAAACTGGCCACGTGAAGGCTTTTCAGCCAATCAATAAATGATCTGCGCGCCGAACATGGATTGTCAGCCTAACGCAGTCAAACAATGAATTAAAATCATCTTTCGATTTTAATCGTTTTGAATGTTTGGTAAATTGAATAAAGAATTTATTGCGAAAAATATTACCTCAGCCAGGATTCGAACCTGGAACTCCCCCATTCCGTGCGGGCGTCATACCAATTCGACCACCAAGGCACGCACGCACGCACGCGCACGCACGCACGCAGCGCGTACACGCACGCACGCACGCACGCACGCACGCACGCACGCGCACACACACGCACGCACAGACACACACGCGCGCGCGCACACGCACGCACGCACGCACACGCACGCACGCACGCACGCACACACACGCACACACACACACATTTGCTTACATATTTTTCAATAATTTCTATATTTTTGCTTTCAGTGAATTCAATAGTAGATTTACGACCAGCTGACGAAAATGTGCTATTGTTACAGATTCAGGAAATAAAAAAGGGTATAACATCATTAAACAAAAGTATGTTCTACGTATTACATTACATTTTTACTCAAACTGTAATATAAACATCATGTTTTTGTTACTCTTTGTGCAGTGATAGCGTTTAGACGTTACTAATTTATGAATAGTGCAATCCACAGAATCTTATTGACATTTTTATATATCATGTCTTTTCTAAACTAATAATGCCAACAATCTAATCTAAGTAGATCGCATTATTGATAACAATTGCACAAATGGGTGATTAATGACGAAGAATTCATAGAACTAAAAGATTTAATTTTTTCCAGAATTAAATGATGTCCTTCTTAAATTAGAGATCAATAGCCATGACATGAAAACTATAAAAAATCAAGTGCTTGCAAAAATAAACCTGCAAAATGACAATAGTTTGGAGAGCTTTGAAAATACATATCAAATTACATTTCCTCTACAAATAGATAACTTTAATGATTTCAACGAACGATTGGGAGATCCCACATTTAATTCTAATTTTGTAAGTATTTAATTAAAAGTCGAATAATTATATTAAAATTAATACATATAAATGAGGACTTCAAGAACTGGCTGTTAGTGCAAAAATTATTTTTGTTTGTCTGTTTTACATAGGAATTTGATTTATGTCTATACTGAGACATTAAAGTGTACACCGATTTCAGATTCGATCATAATGTATGAAACTAAAAGAAAGGAATAATTATTAAAAAAAGAAGAACGAGAGAAAAAATATCAAGAGTGGCTAAGTCGGGACTGATATTTTTCTCTCGTTCTTTCTTTCTTTAATAATTATTCCTTTCTTTTAGTTTCATACATGATTCTCAAAAATGAGATTGATATATGTAAGTTTCGTACACTTTAGTCTTTTTATCTCGAATCGGAGATCGGTGTACACTTTAATGTCTCAATATAGACAAAAATCAAGTTTCTATATGAAACATAATTTTCGCTAACAATTAGTGACGGCTCTTGAAGTCCTAATTTATATATACATAAATTTGAAATTACTGAGCCTTCTCTTATATTGATTTTATATTAATATTATTTAGTAAAACTTATATTAGAATTAATGTTTTGTAATTATAAAATAAATTGTTTCAGTGTGCATATCTTCGAAAATATTTAGACTATGGAAAATCACTGAGCAAAAATCTTATTATAATACTAAAAATAGTGATCTCACGAGAAGTAGCTATTACTTACACTTCTTGTAAAGCATCACCAGGAAAAAAAATATTTAAAGATGAAAGATTCTATTCGTGTTTGAAAAGTATGTATCTGTAATTTATTACATATAAAATTACTTACATATACAATTACTTACATACAAAATGAGTAATAATTTATTACTTACATATAACATTGCAACCTATATTGTGATTTGAATTTTTAGATGTATTGCTTCAAAAGGAGTTTCAAGGAGAAGTTGTAACAGCTTCAAAACTAATAAAAGCAATGGGGACAGTTTTGTCTAATTCCAAAGATTGGGAGGGACATAGAAAACAAAGAAAATAAGATCATATTACGTTTTTAAACCAAGATATTTATAATATTCCGCGTTATTATATATATATATATTATGAAACATATATGTTTCATAATTATTATATATATGTTTATATATGTTATAATATTAAGAAATAAATTAATAGTAATTTAATATATTTTATTATTTTTACGTTGAAGATTGTGCTAGATTCTATACCAACTATTTGTAAGTCAGTCACAGTTTCATATAAGAATGGGAAATAGTGACATACACAGTCTGTCCCATTTCCGATGAGACTGGTTTAAATTAACGGCCGATTGCAGCGCCATCTCTAATTCATCTATTGAAATTTGTAGATACATCTTTCAACTATCTTCACACTGAATTTCGTAGCGCTCCAATTGTTCTGTCAATAGTTACATTATAAACAAACGTCCAACGCGTCAGTTTGTCGTTATGGAGCAAAGAGCGAATATCAAGTTTTGTTTTAAGTTGGGCAAAACTGCTCAAGAAACATTCAAATCGATGAAAAACGTTTACGGTGACCAATGTCTATCCCGTGCACAAGTATTCCGCTGGTTTGCTAGATGGACTACACTCTTAGGAATGCCAGTCATCTCTTCAATAAGTCTCGCGGACACACAACGGTCAGAGCGCAGAATTTGGCTGACTTTCTCAATGTTTGTTTCATTCCTCGAGGTTCTCGGCTTTGGTGAGCGTTTATCGTCTTCAAGGTCTTCACGACCATCACGAAATCTAGCAAACCAGCGGAATACTTGTGCACGGGATAGACATTGGTCACCGTAAACGTTTTTCATCGATTTGAATGTTTCTTGAGCAGTTTTGCCCAACTTAAAACAAAACTTGATATTCGCTCTTTGCTCCATAACGACAAACTGACGCGTTGGACGTTTGTTTATAATGTAACTATTGACAGAACAATTGGAGCGCTACGAAATTCAGTGTGAAGATAGTTGAAAGATGTATCTACAAATTTCAATAGATGAATTAGAGATGGCGCTGCAATTGGCCGTTAATTTAAACCAGTCTCATCGGAAATGGGACAGACTGTGTACAACTCATATTTAATGATGTATTTGTGATATGTATTCAAGCATATGCGCCGAGAAGAAAACAAGCATTATCGTGACATCTCTCGGCGCCCTTATTTAGCTATTCGCGAATATCGGCGAAAGCTTAACTTTCGCCGAATCATCGTTTTTCCCCCGCTCCGCGAGAAGGGAGTCCGAGATAAGCTAGCGTGGTGAGCGGATGTTCCAGATTTGCGCTTCCTGGACTCCTACCCAATATCTATTAGCGTGATATCTGAAATAAAGTGTTGCCCAGTGATTCAGTCGATTATTAACCTCGGTTCTCCCAAAACCCTAAGATATAATAAAACAATATAACAGCTGGCGACGAGGATAGGATCTATCAAGGCGTGAAGTAGTTAAATGTAGTGGAAATCAGCCACGTGGAAATTGTGGCAAGTTTTTTTTTCTCGCTGGAGCCGAGCGTGCGACCCAGTTCGAGAAACTGCGTTGTGGACGAAAGGGATTGCCAAATCGGAGGGAGCCTAAGACAGGATGACGACGACGGGCACAAGCTCGGGAACGCAGAGCCCGGTGCCGGGGATAAACCCACCGGCAAAGGTAGCTATAGCGAATCCATTACAAGTCGACGTTTTCGACCCGCAACGGCAGCCGTTAATTCGTTGGCTACAGCGGCTTGAAGGTGCCTTTCGAGTTTTTCAAATCTCAGGAGACACGGAACGTGTTGCCTACTTATTACATTTCGTGGGCGTGGAACCGTTTGGAATTTTATGTGATCGACTGGATTCTGTCGATCCATATACCCAGTCGTATAACACGCTAGTAGGAAAATTAAAAGAATTTTACGCGCCGGAACCACTGGAAATAGCCGAGATATACATATATAGAAAGCGTATGCAACGCGCAGAGGAGTCGGTCCAGGAATATATGGCCGCTCTTCAGAAACTTTCGTTACATTGTAAATTCGGAGACTATTTACAAACGGAGCTTCGAAATCAATTTGTATTCGGTTTAAAAAACCAACGCATCCAGGCAAGGCTGTTGGAGACAGCAAATCTCACGAAGGATTCGTCATTAAAAATCGCATGCGGAATGGAGTTGGCAGAAAAGGGCGTCAATAGATTGAAAGAAGAAAATCCTGTGGAATCGACCGTTGACTACATCGGAGCGGGAGCCAAGCAAAAGAAGACGAAAGGCCGCGAAGATAATAAGGCAAATTCTCGAAACCAACAGCAAGCAGGGTCGAAGAAGGACGCACCGTCAACAAACCGTTCTTTAGTCAAACACAATAAGTATTCGAATAACAAGCGTGCGAATTCGAAATCAAATGATATTATCTGTTATAGGTGTGGAAAGGCTCATTTGGCGCCAAGCTGTACCCTTCCTCGGAGCGTAAAATGCAATGAGTGCGGAGGTTTTGGACACCTCCAAAAAGTGTGCAAAAAGAAGGGCCAAGCCCATTTGCTGGAGGAGGTATTCCGTGTGGATGATGGAGAGCATTTCGAGCAGAGGGCAAAATTCACCGTGCCGCTTCAAATTGAAAACAAGCAGGTGAAATTCGACATAGATTGCGGATCAGCGGTCACATTGGTGAGCGAGAGATGGCGCATAAAAACGTTTCCAAATTTAAAGCTATATAAAACTCGTTTGCAATTACGCTCGTACTGTAAACAAAATTTCGTGCCACTCGGGTTCGTTAAAGTTAAAGTCAAGGATGTAAATGAAATTAAAATATTAAACATGTACGTAGTAAACATCGATCGAGATCCATTGTTAGGGCGAGAGTGGATTAATCAATTAAAATCCTTGGAAAAAATTAAAAATAGTTTGAAAGAAATAGAAGACGTGTCTACTCTCGACGCGTCTGAGCAGGAACGGTTATCAAAGTTATTGGAAAAATATAAAAATATATTAAGCGAAGAGTTTGCGCACATTAAAAAATTTAAAGCCCGTTTAAAGTTAAAACCGAACGTAAAACCTGTATTCATAAAAAATCGGGCGGTGCCCTTTAAAATATTAGAGAAAGTTGAAAAAGAATTAGAAAATATGGTGGAGGTCGGAATCTTAGAAAAAGTGGAGTCTTCAAACTGGGCGACGCCTATCGTCCCGGTTTTAAAAAAGAATGGCGGGGTTAGAATTTGCGGTGACTTTAGCGTAACAGTCAATCCGGCGTTAATCATTGATGAACATCCCTTGCCCACGATGGAAGAGCTGTTCGCATCGATGTCGGGTGGCACGATCTTTTCTAAAATTGATCTTAAACAAGCGTATTTGCAATTACCAGTCGCGGAACCGGACAAAGAAATCTTAACTTTAAGCACGCATAAGGGTTTATTCAGATGTAACCGGTTGATGTACGGAGTGGCATCCGCACCCGCGATATGGCAGAGAACAATGGAAAGCATACTGGGTGGAATACCCGGTGTTGCAGTATTTTTGGACGATATTAGAATTGCGGGGAAAGACATAAATCAACATTTCGAGAGATTAGAATGTGTATTAAAAAGGCTATCAGAGTATAATATACGTATAAATTTTGAAAAATGCGCCTTTCTTAAGGATCAAATATCCTATTGCGGATATATAATTAGTAAAAAGGGAATCTCAAAAGAGCCTAAAAAAATTGAAGCGGTTCAAAAAATGCCAAGGCCAATTAACATTACTCAGCTTCGAGCGTTTATTGGATTGGTAAACTACTATGGACGTTTTATTGAACATTTAAGTAATAAATTATACCCATTAAATAATTTGTTAAAGAAAAACGTGAATTTTAATTGGTCAAAAGAATGTGAGATCGCATTCAATAAAATTAAACTAGAATTTGGAAGCAATAAAGTTTTAGTGCCGTTTAACCCTAAGCTGCCATTAATCCTTGCGGTAGATGCCAGCCCGTACGGAGTCGGAGCCGTTCTTTCACACATGTACCCCGACGGTACGGAGCGTGCAATACAATACGCATCAAACACGTTAAATGAGACGCAAAAGAAGTACGCGCAAATAGATAAGGAAGCTTTTGCAATCGTATTTGGTATAAAAAAATTCCATCAATTCTTGTATGGGAATCACTTTACATTGTTGACAGATAACAAGCCTTTGGCACAAATACTCAACCCGCAAAAGGGTTTACCGGCATATAGCGCGCTGCGTATGCAGCACTATGCCGTGTTTTTACAAGCTTTCAATTTCAATATTAAATATCGTAAAGCAATTGAGCATGGGAATGCCGATGGTTTCTCGCGATTGCCCATACAAGAAAAAAGTAATGGAAATTATGATGTAATTGACGCATTTCAAATCGAAAATGTAGAGGCATTACCAGTAACCGCAAAAAGTATAAGAGAAGAAATATGTAAAGACAAATTGTTAGCAAAAATTCTGCAAGCGTTAAAAAACGGAAAAAGTTTAGTTCCGTTAGGCTATAATGATGGCGAGTTCACATTACAGGATGGTATCATGTTTAGAAAAGAAAGAGTGGTTATCCCAAAAAATTTAAGAGATAAAGTTTTGAAGGAGTTGCACGCAGGGCATTTTGGAATAGTAAGAATGAAACAACTTAGCCGTAATTTTTGCTGGTGGCCTAAAATAGATAAAGACATAGAAAACATAACACAAAATTGTAAGGCTTGTGTAACATTCTTAAATAACCCTAGAAGTAAGGTTAAGCATACCTGGGAACCAGCGTCAGAACCTTTTGAACGCGTTCACATAGATTTCGCGGGTCCATTTTTGGGCCATACGTTTTTAGTTTTGGTCGATGCGTGCACAAAATGGCCTGAGGTGTATATTGTTAAAGACATGTCCGTTCAAAGTACGATCGAGAAATGTAGAGAAATTTTTGCAAAATTTGGATTACCCCAAATTCTTGTGTCGGACAATGGTCGTACGTTTATTGCGGAAGAATTTAAAAAATTTCTAAAAAATAATGGGATATACCACAAGCTCACAGCACCTTACCATCCAGCCTTACAAACGGCCTAGCGGAACGTTTTGTGCAAACCTTAAAGCAGGCGTTACGAAAATTAAACATTAGCGAGGGCAACATCAAGACCAATCTGCAGAAATTCTTATTCCATTATAGACTTACGCCTCATTCTGAAATTAACAAATCTCCGGCAGAAGCCATGTTCAATCGTAAACTGAGAAGCAGACTGGATTTGATGTTCCCGAAAGCTAATAAAAAATTTGAAATAGAAAATGCCATACGCGATAGAAATTTTAAAGAGGGCGAAAGAGTCGCCGTGCGAGAATACTTAGTTAAAAATATAAAATGGCGATTTGGAAACGTAGTATCTAAATTAGGAATAGCGCATTACTTACAAGTAACACTAGGGAAGTGATAATCACCGATTATTCTGAAACTGCGCATATAAGTAGTTCCTTAGAAACTATTTGACACGTGATTTTTTGTTTTTCCCCAAAAATGGGTTTTGGGGTAAAAATCACCCTTGCAAGTTTTGGGGTGAGTTAAAATATTATATTATTTTATTATGTAATAGTATTTGTAGGATTTCTATAAAACTTGATATCTAAGGGTTTTGAGGGCCGCTGATTTGGAATGTGAAATCAGCTTTTGAAAATTCAAAATGGCGGATCTAATATGGTGGATGAATTTTTAAATTTTTGTAGGATTTTTATGAAACTTGGCATCTAGAGGATGTAGGGGACGATGATAAAGAATCTGAAGCCGGATTTCGAAAATTCAAAATGGCGGATGTAATATGTCGGATGAATTGTGTAATTTTTTCAGGGGTTTTATGAAACTTGATCATAATGCAAAATGAAGAAGTTAAGACTCGACTTGTGTCATGTTATACATTGAATATGAAATGAAATATATAGCAACTACTTTTAGCGTTACCCATAGCGTTTTAAAAGTTAAAAAAAATATAATATAAATAAATAAAATAAATAAATAATACTCTTAATATGTATTAATAAATATACTAATAAATAATAATAATAATTTTATACTTGAAATTTTCATGTATTATTGATAATGTTAGTTGAACATTATTTTCAGAACACACAAAAGAACTTGCATATTATGTTGTAATAAATTTTAAAACTAACATTATCAATAATACATGAAAATTTCAAGTATAAAATTATTATTATTATTTATTACTATATTTATTAATACATATTAAGAGTATTATTTATTTATTTTATTTATTTATATTATATTTTTTTTAACTTTTAAAACGCTATGGGTAACGCTAAAAGTAGTTGCTATATATTTCATATATTTCATTTCATATTCAATGTATAACATGACACAAGTCGAGTCTTAACTTCTTCATTTTGCATTATGATCAAGTTTCATAAAACCCCTGAAAAAATTACACAATTCATCCGACATATTACATCCGCCATTTTGAATTTTCGAAATCCGGCTTCAGATTCTTTATCATCGTCCCCTACATCCTCTAGATGCCAAGTTTCATAAAAATCCTACAAAAATTTAAAAATTCATCCGCCATATTAGATCCGCCATTTTGAATTTTCAAAAGCTGACTTCACATTCCAAATCAGCGGCCCTCAAAACCCTTAGATATCAAGTTTCATAGAAATCCTACAAATACTATTACATAATAAAATAATATAATATTTTAACTCACCCCAAAACTTGCAAGGGTGATTTTTACCCCAAAACCCATTTTTGGGGAAAAACAAAAAATCACGTGTCAAATAGTTTCTAAGGAACTACTTATATGCGCAGTTTCAGAATAATCGGTGATTATCACTTCCCTAGTGTTACTTGTTAGTTAAACTAGATAGCGGAAAAACTTGGAAACGGCACATTGATCAGATAAGAAAAATGGGGGAACGAATTAATACCCCTGACGGGGCAAGTAATTTCGGTATTGCTGATCATTATGGTCCAGCGGAGGTATCGCAGGATTCTTTGACTCCAAGCGATAACGACCAAGGGAAACCTACTCACGAAAACATTGTCCCTGCCAGCTCGAAATGCTATCCAGAAATCTCTGAGATAATCTTATCCGAGAAAGGGGAAGCAGCGCGAGCCGAGGTTCCACATTCATCCAATCAAGAAATAAATGTTAAAAGCTGTTCAAACGCAAACAGTGAGGCCCGACCTAAGCGGAACAGGAGACCGCCAGAGAGATACGGGAACTACCTGGCGCAAATTTAAAATTATTTTTTTTAAGAGATTTTCAAATTAATATTGTATATCCGATATTAGTTCAAGTGAAATTGTATCTGCGAGATTTGTTATAAGTCGCTGAAATATCCCATTTAATATTATTGGGGGAAGAGCTGATATGTATTCAAGCATATGCGCCGAGAAGAAAACAAGCATTATCGTGACATCTCTCGGCGCCCTTATTTAGCTATTCGCGAATATCGGCGAAAGCTTAACTTTCGCCGAATCATCGTTTTTCCCCCGCTCCGCGAGAAGGGAGTCCGAGATAAGCTAGCGTGGTGAGCGGATGTTCCAGATTTGCGCTTCCTGGACTCCTACCCAATATCTATTAGCGTGATATCTGAAATAAAGTGTTGCCCAGTGATTCAGTCGATTATTAACCTCGGTTCTCCCAAAACCCTAAGATATAATAAAACAATATAACAATTTGTATGTCGCTTTTTCCCGTTGTTATATGAAACTGTGGCTAACTTACAAATAATTGGTGTAGATTCTTGCATTTCCTCATTTTTTATTTTGCTTTCTTGCTCAGCCTCCTATTATTCGGCCAGTATTTGATTAGTATTAAGGTAGTGCCATACCAATAATGTGTAAAATTTTAACTAGTACCCTATCAATGTCTTGTCAGTCCCGCATCAGTACCAGTTATATCAAAGTCAGTACCATATCAGTGCCTTGCCAATGTTTTACCAATGCCTTACCAAAGCCACATCAGTGCCTTATCAGTATCACCCAACAATAATCGTGGCGCCAGCGGGCAAAACGTGATGTTACGGGTAAGCCACTAACCAGTTTTCTTTCTGATGCCATATCAGCGCCTGACTAATGGCATGGAACGCTGAGCAGGGGCTTTTTAGCACCTGATCTAAATTTCTACCAGGGTTAGAATTGAATTAAAGAAAATTATTTGTGATGCACCAGCTGCAGCATTTGTTCTTTGTATAAAATCTCATACAGAATATTTCGGTTGTAACAAATGTATGCAAAAAGGCAAATATTTAAGGTGTAGAATGACTTTTCCAAAACTTGATGCTACTTTACGGTCTAATAAAGACTTTGAATTACAAATACAACAAGAACATCATAAAGATAATTCTCCTTTAAAAAAAATTGGCATTGGATTAGTGAGTAATGTATCACTCGACTATATGCATTTGGTATGCCTTGGTGTGATGAAAACACTTTTAATTTTTTTCATTGGAAAAAAAGGAAAAAATTGTAAATTAAGTGATAACAGTATCAAAACAGTATCAAGAACTATGAGAATTTTTAGAAAATATGTTCCTCAAGAATTTTGTCGTTTACCGAGATCTTTAGAAGAAATAGAACATTGGAAGGCGACAGAATTTAGACAATTTTTATTGTACACAGGTCCTGTAGCACTCAAAAGGAAATTGTTTAAAGTACAGTTTAAACATTTTCTATGTTTACATGTTGCTATAAGAATTTTGTGTTCTGCAAAATGTATTAGCCTCAATAGATATGCAAAATCCTTACTTAGATATTTTGTCAAAAACTTTAAAAAGATATATGGTAAAGAATACATTAACTTTAATGTTCACAATCTCCTGCATCTTTGTGATGATGTGTTACTGTATGGTGCACTTGATAATTTTAGCGCGTTTAAATTCGAAAATTATATGAGTAACATTAAAAGAAATATGAAAAAGTCACGATATCCATTACAACAAATACACAATAGAATAATTGAAGATAGAAAGTTAATTTATATTGAAAAAACTTTTAATTTTTCATCGTTTCAAGAAGATACTTTAGTATGCAATGAACATGAGAAAACTTATTATAAGAAACTTACTTATGAAAATCTAACAATATCATTATGTAAAAGGAATAATTGTGTTCTTTTGAAAAATTTAACTTACATGCTAATTTCAGACATTTATAAAAAAAATAATAATGACATAAAAATAGTTGGAAGAATTTTCCAAAATGTATCGGATTTTGTAAAAAAGCCTTCATTTAGTTTAGCCATTAAAATCTTTGACATACATGAGACATCAGAAATATCAACGTTTGATTTTAAAGACATTAAAGCAAAGTGTGTACTTCTATCAAATAATAATAATAAATTTGCAATAATTTCAATATTGCATAAAAATGATTAATATTGCATACTAAAGTATATATGCACTCTAAAAAAATTACCTTTTTAAAAAAAGGTAAAGAAAAGGTGCTAAGTCCGCGTCAAAAAGTATCTTTGCAAAATAGTATAATATTATTAACTCTAAAAAACTACTAAAAAACCTATTTCCAAAAGAGTGTGATATTGATCTACACACATATCAGTATTTTAGTAGGATATACTAAAAAAAATTAAAACTATTTTTTTATTATTTTGTAACTTTTTTTTAAATATTTTTTTAAATTTTTATTTTTACTTAGCACAATTTTGTTGATATCATTATTTTTGTAGAACGTATAATAATCAAGAGACACGGTAGTGTCTTGTGCTAAGTCCGCGCAAGCACAAGACAGACACTACCGTGTCTTATTACGCGAGTCGGTCAGTTGAGAGCACTCAATATTTCTGGTTTTCATATATCCGCTCAATGGATCGACTTCTAAGTAGTCTCAATCGATAGAGCGGGGTCGAATTATATAATAAAAGTGTTTTTATTTTTGGGCTACATGCTCTATAAATCGAGTTATTACGATGCAAAGTTAAAATGTGAAAAATATCATGTAAGAAACGTCGTCGTCGACCGCTCAGATTCTCCGTTTGAGGCATTCGACGTAAGATCGCGCTAGCGATGCTCTGGAAGTGTGATCGATCGTATAGTGTAATCGATAATCGATTGATATAGTAAGTGACGTCGATAAACGAAAGTTAGGTTATTAGCGACAATGAGAGTGAAAAGTAAAGTGAAAAATAGATAGTGAAAAATAGAATAATTTCTATATTATGACAAGGTGCAATAGTGAAAATTAATCTGCATCATGTTCTTTACAAATTATCGGATATGTTAGAGATGAGAAAAAAGTAAGTCTTGAATTTGTGCAAAATTTAGTAAGTGACGGCGATAAACGAAAGTTAAGTTATTAGTCGTGACGATAGTGAAAAATAGCGACTTAAGAAATGAGGTAAGCAAAGAAGTATTCAATTTTATAGTTTATTATTGTATTTTATTATTTTAATATTTTCTTTTATGTACAGGATATAAAAATGGTTTCTTTTATATATAAGAAAATGGTTGCATGGCAAGAAATAATGCAGTAAGTAATGTTGATTGCTTACTGCATACTATCTTGTCTCACAACATTTTCATCCTGTATGTATTACATTTCATTTCGTTTAATATAGTATATTTATATAGTATAATATAGTATAATATAGTATATTTAATAATAGTACTTTATATTATAATTATGTGCACTTTGGTTTGGAATCTGAAGATAATGAAAGAAGATAACACAGATAAGATTCAAGATGGTGTATCATCCTAAAAAACCAAACTTGCATTTGTAATGGGCTATCTTTGAGAAAGATCAGGATAACTTTGAGAAAGCTGCCACCATATATATATATATATTAGAGAATATTGATAACATACCACATATGATATATACATAATAACAAGAAACAATGCGGTAAGTAATGTTGATTGTTTACTGCATTTTATCTTGTCTCTCAGCATTTTTACCCTTTATGCATTATATTTCATTTTGATTTTAAAATATTTAATAATAGTATTTTATATTATTAAAATTGTGCTATATGATAAGAATGATTTTTATTTTTTGTAGTTTGGAATTGCTGAAAGGAAATAATACAGAAAAGATTCGAGATGTATATTCGAGATGGTGTATCATCCTATAAATACTATATAGGATATGAAAATGGTTGTGTAGCAAGAAACAATGCGATAAGTAATGATGATTGCTTACTGCATTCTATCTTGTCTCTCAGCATCTTCATCCCTTATGCATTACATTTCATTTTAAAATATTTAATAATAGTATTTTATAATTCAAAAAGTATAATTAAAATTGTGAGGTAAGCAAAGAAGTATTCAATTTTATAATTTATTATTTTATTATTTTAATATCTTCTTTTATTTACAGGACATAAAAATGGTTTATTTTATATACAAGATATGAAAATAGTTGTGTAGCAAGAAATAATGCAGTAAGTAATGTTGATTGCTTACTGCATGCTATCTTGTCTTTCAGCATTTTCATCCTGTATGTATTACATTTCATTTTGTTTAATAATAGTACTTTATGTTATAGTTATGTGCACTATTTGGTTTGGAATCGCTGAAAGAAGATAACACAGAAAAGATTCGAGATGTTGTATCATCCTAAAAAACCAAACTTGCATTTGCAATGGAACATCTTTGAGAAAGATGATACACCATCTCGAATATTTTCTGTGTTATCTTCTTTCAGCGATTCCAAACCAAATAGTACACATAATTATAACATAAAGTACAATTATTAAAGGAAATGAAATGTAATACATACATGAAAATGCTGAGAGACAAGATAGAATGCAGTAAGCAATCAACATTACTTACCGCATTGTTTTTTGCTACGCAACTATTTTCATATCTTGTATATAAAAGAAACCATTTTTATGTCCTGTAAATAAAAGAAGATATTAAAATAATAAAATAATAAACTATAAAATTGAATACTTCTTTGCTTACCTCACAATTTTAATTATACTTTTTGAATTATAAAATACTATTATTAAATATTTTAAAATGAATCGTAATGCATACGGGATGAAGATACTGAGAGACAAGATAGAATGCAGTAAGCAATCAACATTACTTATCGCATTGTTTCTTGCTACGCAACCATTTTCATATCTTATATAGTATTTATAGGATGATACACCATCTCGAATATACATCTCAAATCTTTTCTGTATTATTTCCTTTCAGCAATTACAAACTACAAAAAATAAAAATCATTCTTATCATATAGCACAATTTTAATAATATAAAATACTATTATTAAATATTTTAAAATCAAAATGAAATATAATGCATACAGGGTGAAATGCTGAGAGACAAGATAGAATGCAGGAAACAATCAACATTACTTTCCGCATTATTTCTTGTTATTATGTATATATCATATGTGGTAGTACGTTATCAATATTCTCTAATATATATATAGTGGCAGCTTTCTCAAAGTTATCCTGATCTTTTTCAAAGATGGCCCATTGCAAATACAAGTTTGGTTTTTTAGGATGATACACCATCTCGAATCTTTTCTATGTTATCTTCTTTCAGCGATTCCAAACCAAATAGTGCACATAACTATAACATAAGTACTATTATTAAACGAAATAAAATGTAATACATACAGCATGAAAATGCTGAGAGATAAGATAGGATACAGTAAGCAATCAACATTACTTACTGCATTATTTCTTGCTACGCAACTATTTTCATATCGTGCATATAAAAGAAACCATTTTTATATCCTGTACATAAAAGAAGATATTAAAATAATAAAATAATAAACTATAAAATTGAATACTTCTTTGCTTACCTCATTTCACAAGACACTACCGTGTCTCTTGATATACACATGTGTATATGTGTATTTATAATATACACATATAATTTTTCTACTTATACTTTATTCTATTTTTTATACTTATACTTTATTCTATTTTTTATACTTATACTTTTTTCTATTGAATACACTATTTATTCATACTTATTTACGATATACTATTTATTATATTTTATTATAATCATTATCATATATTTGTGCACGGTGAACGCATTTGTGAACGAGATCCTTTTAAGAAGTAAAACTGTATTTTAGCTGGACGTGATTTACAAGGTCTAACGAAAATACGCTTGAATAACTTTATTTATTTATTTTTTTTAACATATTTTTATTGAGAACACGTATATTTTTATTGCGAACATTTATATTTGTACTTTTATAGTGTATAAAATAGAAAAAAGTATAAGTATAAGAAATAGAATAAAGTATAAGTAGAAAAAATACATGTGTATATTATATATACTTTACTCGAAATTTTTTAACTAATCGGTCTGATAAATGAAAGATTAGAGAATAAGTAATGAGTGAAAGAGAGAGAGTGAATGCGTGATAACGAGAGCGAAAGAAAATTTGTGTTATTGCATGTGCAAATACAATAATAATGTCTCGTCGCCGCTAATAACCTAGCAGCTTATTTTTATCAACGTCACTTACTGTCGATCGATTATCGATGTCACTTACTGTCGATTATCGATCATACTACGTTATAGTAAATGTGTCCTAAAAACGACGTCCTGTATAACACATTTCTTCACCCCTCACCGCTGCTCCCCTTGCCAGCACTTTAGCACATTTCTTCGTCCCTGACCGCGGCTCCCCTTGCCGACACTTTAGCACATTTCTTCGCCCCTCACCGCCAACTTGCCAACCCCCTCTTGCAAACATTTCCAGAGCGTCACTAGCGCGATCTGATGTCGAATGCCACAACAGTAAAATCTGAGCGGTCGACGACGATGACGACGACGTTTCTTAATTGATATTTTTCACATTTTGACTTTGCGTCGTAATAACTCGATTTATAGAGCATGTAGCCCAAAAATAAAAACACTTTTATTATATAATTCGACCCCGCTCTATCGATTGAGATTACTTAGAACTCAATCCGTTAAGCGGATATATGAAAACTAGAAATATTGAGTGCTCTCAACTGTCCGATTCGCGTAAAGAGACACGGGAGCGTCTTGTTGCTTACGCGGACTTAGCACAAGACACTACCGTGTCTCTTGATATTTATGTAATATGTAATTAGCATGTATTATTCTTTCTTTGTGTATAATTTATAACTTATGATACTTTTTGTGTATTTTAGTGTATTGTAAAACATGTATGTAAAATATTTATACATATATTATAATAGTTTTCAGATCTTTCAAAATAGCGTATGTAATTATAAAATAGTTATTATAAAATGTTATTATAAAATAAAATTCCGTAAGTTTCAGTTTCAAGTTTGTTCTTGACAATGTAAAAAAATGCATTTTTTACAGCAAGATCTAAAATATTCCGTTGTCAAATTTAATGAAGAATGTGAAGAAGACGAAACATATTCTGTGATTCCAACTTTCTGATTAAAAGATGATAAATACACTTATTGGCCAAAAAAAGACACACGTAATTCTATTTAAAAATGCAAGAAACCTCGCAATGATTGGATGCTTTATCCAGTTACTGTTCTCGCCAAATATGGTATGTATTTATAACTGATAATAGTATATTAACTTATATGTATGTACATCTATAAAAAGTATTTATAAAAGAAAAATATCTTATATATTAAATATATATAGATAATATAACAAAAATAGTAAGTAAAATTGACTCAATATTTCAGATTCATATGAACATGCTTTAAGAAAAGAAAAGAGATTGATGGAAGACAAAAGTAGTAATACTGAATCAGACAATTTAGGCCGCGGACTTAGGAAAAGAATGATTCCAAATCGTTTTGAAAAGAAGAATGGTAATTTTTACTTCCGAAAGATATTTGTTTCTTTAATTACTTTTTTGATATTGCATAGAAATAAATATACATTATATGTATTTACAGATAATTGTAGTGATTCGAGCAAGACTGATGAAGAAGAAGCCAGCATCAGTGATAACGATTCAGTTCCTGATAAGACTTTAGATGAACAAGGTATAATCACACTAATGCAGTTTACCATTATATACGTTTTTCAATGTGAGAAATATTTTATGAAAAAGATTTCTTACTACATGTGTATTTACTATTACATATATATATATATATATTTAGTATTACCACATGTTTTACTAAATATCACATTTACTCATTATCACACACGCACGCCACGTGCGCACGCACGCACGTACGCACGCACGTTTTTACTAAATATCACATTTACTCATTATCACGCACTTACGCACGCTTGACGCACGCACGCACGCACGCACGCATCGCACGCATCGCACGCGCGCACGCGCGCATCGCACGCACGCGCACGCACGCACGCACGCATCGCACTTGCACGCACGCACGCACGTGCGCACACACACACACGTATGCATCGTAAAGAGAAGACAATTTGCACGAACGAACGCACGCATGCACGCATGTACATCGCACGCATCGCATCGCACGCACGCACGCACGCACGCACGCACGCATGTCGCCAACACACACACACACGTACATGTGTGTAAGAGAGACACTTGTTATATGTATGTACATATATATATATTTTTTTTTTTTATTTTATTAAATTATATTTTTCAAGACAAAATATTTTCCAAATATTGATGACCAAAATGTTAATGATACACAAATCATAGATATCAATGAACTTCCTGTTGTTATAGAAACAGAGAACAATACTATTCCTATGAATAATAGTAAGTTTTATTCTTATATGTTTATATTTTATTTTTGTATGAAAGAAAACACTTTTATGACTAAGAAAAGCAAGATTTTTACGTAAATTATAAATCATAAATCTAAAAAAGTTATTATAATGTATGTAATTTTCATTATAAGATACCATATTGATACAGAATAATTAAACAATATACTTTAATTATTTTATCAATTTCAAAATTAATTTATAAGAGTTATAAACGATATACTAAATATTAATATATAATATATATTTTATATTACAGCTAATCAAACTCTTGATTCTATTTTACGTTACGTTATTGAAATAAAAATTTTATGTACACGATTAGATAATCGCTTACATAATTTGGAAAATGGCAATCATGTAATAAATAATCATAATACTGATATGATTCCACAATTACCAATGAATCAAATTGAAAACATTAATAATTTTGAAGCTATATTAGTGGCAGAAGAAGCACAATCACAATTGGTATGCCTTCTATTACTATTTAATAATTTTGACATTACATTTATATACAACAAAAAATATTTGAAATGTCAATCAGACATTATTTTATATGTTTGTTACGTATATCAAATTTATATAAATTTATATAAAGTCATATTTGATTGACATTTCAGTATCCTTCTCCGTGTGAGTAAACATATATAATTTATTAAAAATTTTGTAGGTAAACATGTTGGTTTTGATTGGTGGTGTTACATCAAAAGACGCAATAAAAAGAGCATTGCAAAAGTTATTTTCCAACAATCTTGCTTCAAAATGCTCTTGGATCAAAGCAAAAAACAATTTTAAATTAAAGGATTTAAAAATTATTACTTGCATAAAATGTAAGTATTATTGTTATATTTATTTGCTTATTATTTAACTTTCTTTGAATAAATAATTTAAAAGCATTTCTAAAGTATATACATTTTTACATATTTTATATATTTCAGCTGCTATAAAAAAAAGTTGTCCTGCCGTTACAGAAGCGGAGTTTGAAGAAAATTTAAAAACTTGGTTTAGACAAGCAAATCTCCGATTAACTCGCGAAAATGCGAAAGCTAATGCAGCGAATAATGACGTATAAATATATTCTCTTTTCTCTCATTTTTAAGGAGATCCTATAGCCAAGACCGAACTCCGAAACGGATTAGTGCCCTCTATCGCAGTTTTGAAAGCAGCTGTGCATGACAATATTTGTTTGATATAAGTAGGAGGGAGGTGCGTGTTCTAGACCAGGTCCTCTGAGGGGGGAGCGGGGCGCGGGGGTACTCTGCGGGTGCGGGGTATGACGTCACGCGGGGAGGGGGTACTCTGTGGGCGCGGGGCACGGCGTCACGGGGGAGGGGGGCGAGTGCAGGTGTTACGTTTTGGCGTACCCCCCGCTGTGAACCCTCTGGAAGAATCATGATAGACATCTCATTTTCCAATTTTCTGGCATGTTTACATACGTTTTATGATCGTCCTCCTTAAGATCACACCTCGAGTCTCACGGGAGGTAACATTTTGCGTCGCAGAAAATGCTATAAATGTCAAAATCGATAAATAAATAGCTCCACAGAAACAGCCGTCACCTTCTTTTCTAAAGTAAATCGTAATAAAAAAGTCGTATTTTTTGGTATGCGAATACCATCCACGTTTCAAATAATAGTTCATCAAGGCTGATGCTCGTCTAAAGAAATTAAGGACGTCCCAAAACCATAATATGCGAAAAGTCTACGCATTGGCCGTTTATATGTTCCAAAAATTATGCATTGAAAATGCATAAATGTCAAATATTTCAATGGGAATCGGAACCTCGAGCGCTGATACTCGGCTGCTTGGAAAACTAGAACGCTCCAAGACCGTAGTACGAAAACCGAATTCGAGCAGTTTACGTGTCTCTACAAAATTTCCGCGAAGTTTTCCGCGAAGAAAAGTGAAATGGCTCTGCAAGAAAATTTAATAATCGATTACCCCGCCAATGGTGTAAGTATAGTGATTCGTATGTGTGCGTGCGTGCGTGTGTGTGCTCTCGTATAGCATGGTATTTTATATCAAAATTGTATTTTGGTGTACCATGTTATAAGAGAGTTGATTATAATTTATATTTTTTTAACTGTGTTGTATGATTTTTTTGCAGTGGGTGTGGGTAGATGAAGTACCAGTAATAGAAGTTCCGCTTAGACGTGAAGTGCGACTGAGAATCCCTCGCACTCAAGTATGACATATGGTCACACTTTTATTGTAATTAAATTTTTTTCAGAAATTTAAACTTTTTTTCTTTTCAGGGATACATTTTCAGGAGTGACATTAGAATCCGTGGCTTCGTAAATGTCGAGGCAAGGCGATTCATCCGCGCGATACGACGGCATGAGCGGAACCTATTGGATGAATTGTGGTATGATACGCCAAAGGACCGGGAGTTGGAATTAATATATGCGTCACCTTATGACATTTTTGACTTGACGCGGTTGTTCGGGCTGCAACCGTATGAAGAGAATCAGCCTGAGGAAAATTGGGCGTAAATAATACATAATAATTTAAAAATTTTTTATTGGTAAATATTTATAAATTTCTTATTTTTATAAATAAAATTTAAAAAAATTTAATTTAAAAAAAATTTAAATTCTTTCCTTCCATCCATTTACCTATCCAATCCTTGATCCGTGGGGAAAGGGGATACGCGTTCGGTGATGCGGGGTCCGTGGGGAAAGGGGATATGCGTTCGGTGATGCGGGGTCCGTGGGGAAAGGGGATACGCGTTCGGTGATGTTGAGCTTGAGGGAAAGGGGATACGCGTTCGGTGATGCTGAGCTCGTGGGGGAAAAGGGGATACGCGTTCGATGATGCGAAGTCTATGGGGAAAGAGGATACGCGTTCGAATATCTCATAGAAACGTGAGGATACTCGCAAGGATGGGAAAAATAATATAATAATAATATACTTGAAATTATTCATTTATTATATATGTATATGTATATATTTTTACATATTACTAAAAACTAAAGCTAACAGTTCACAATCAATGAGATGACGCGCATCAAAGGCATCGCTAGTGCGTATTACATTCGATACATTTTTCTCCATTACAGTAGATGCAATATTTGAAAATTGTATAAACTTTGCGTCGACTCCTTTGAGTAATTTAGTCAACCGATCAAACATTACATCGATGCATTGATCCAGATTAAACAATGAAAACAATGTAGATTCGGTCATTATCATATATATGTTGGATGATTCGAGGCGTACAAGTTTATTGCCATTAATTACACAGAATCGCACTGTCAACGGGCCAACGCTGATAGAATTTGAAATATCCGTGCAATTCCAAAGATAGTTTCGAATATTCCATTGTTGTTCGTAGAGTCCCTTCCACGTTTCGAGAGACATTATTAATTCGTTTCCACGTTGATCTCCTATGGCAATCTCGATGTGACTCGGTGGTCCAACATTGATGCCAATTTCCAAATATTTATATCCCGTAACAGTCAATAGGTATTTTCTGCCCAGTATACGAACCGTACGACGTGCAGGTAAAACGCTGTGGAAAAGATCATTTAAAAAATATTTTAAATAGTTAAATTTCAAGAATTTTATAAGAAAAAACATTTTTTTAACAAAACTTACTCGACACGTTTCTTTTTCAATGGTTGAGTTTCACCATCCTCGAGTGGCACGTAATAATTCATACGTGTGTTGCTGCTGCTTCCCTGAGCGGAGTACATTGCTGATGCTGCTACTGCTACTGGTTACAAGAGTCAAACTTCTCACACGAGCAGTTGATACGACACTGAACGATCATGTATGGTTTTTTAACGCCAAGAAATTACAAGGAGAGGGGATTATTCCCCTCCTAAATTCTTCAATCCCTTCCTAAATTTTCAAGCGCCAATAATAGCGCAGTTTACAAGAAAACGAATGTAGAACGCTATATGATTTTAACCATATAAAAAGGAAAAAAAGGAAATGAGTGGATAAAGTAAAATAATTGACAACATATTTATAAATACCATAAGTTTATTCTTTTTTATGGTTACACCACCAATTGAATACTTTAAATACATTTTGTAAAGCGCAGTTTGATACATGTTTCTGACAGCGCAGCGTATGCGTAACGTTTAACTTATTCAGAGATTCAATGTCTTCATAGTGTGCATCAATATTTTCAACATAGACTTCCTCTCTCGCGTCGTCCAGGAGTAGGTCCAGCAACCATTCACGTTTCTCGAGCCCCTTGACGTACACGATGGGTGATACATCGTTCTCCGTCGCACCCATCACCGCCGTAGTAATCAAACTTCTAGCTTTGCTGTACGGAATCATTCCATCCTCCCATTGTAATCCGTGATGATTCGCTGTCAACCAGGATGCTTGCTGTTTTTCTGCTTTGGTGAGAAGCCACCATGGTTCGATGCTTTCAAAAATATAGTGGGAGAGAACGGATCCTTCTCTGAGAGCAGCAAACTCCTTCACGACAAAGTTTCTACCGGCGATAAAGCCTTGCAGATCCACGAAAGTTGGTACGAACATGACGATGCTGTTTATTGTTATTGTTGAAAAAGACTGCAGTCGATCTCGATGCATCATAGGTTTTATATTGTCTCATGTTCCACTGAATTATATCGGGGAGAGAGACAGTTTTCAATGTTGCAACACTTAGGTGATTTTGCGCACAACATTTGTCAACGGGTTATACTGAACCACGCGATCGTGTATGATGAGACAATACGCGGTGGTATTTGCTTGTACATTCTCCTTACAATCAAATTCCAATCTCACATCCACGGTGGCACTCTTGACGGACTCGTTTTGTCGTGAGCAATCGATGACCACAAAAGGTCCTTTCTCTAGAAACGTAAGCACCGTACAAAACGTTTCATAGCAGTCATATCCGTAATAGGCTTTACGAAAACGTGCATACATATCATAAAGCGTGGCGCATCTTTTTTTATCGAAATCTAAGTTCAGGTCATCGTATGGATAAAATTCAGAGTTCAGATAGAGTTTCACGTTGGTCAGCTTACAATCATCGAATACACAAATGTCTCGAGACATGATATTCTTTCGATCAGTTTGCAGCGCAAAAATAACATATCGCGGTTTTTCTAGCTGAGTTGCAGTTTTTACAGCCCACGAATGTTTGGTCGTGCTCTGCAGCAGAGGGTACTCGTACAGATCCCACGAGCGGAAACTCATACTAAGATATCGCCCGCTTTCTAAAGTCCGTAGCAAGGATAGTTTATTGATTTCATTCAGCATAACGTGAGGCATTCGCCATTGTATCTTGAATATGTTAATCACGGGCTCGAGCGCAGGATTACCCACAACGCAATTATTGTCGTTGCGTGCTCGTATCAGAATCAATTCGTGACGAGCGTTAATAACTACAGATTTGT
This sequence comes from Crematogaster levior, assembly GCA_901521435.1. Classification (NCBI taxonomy): domain Eukaryota; kingdom Metazoa; phylum Arthropoda; class Insecta; order Hymenoptera; family Formicidae; genus Crematogaster; species Crematogaster levior. The sequence continues at coordinate 52,263 of CABEGB010000135.1, forward strand.
AATCCTCGCAAAATCCCAATAGTGTATTCAATGGTACGCAAAAGTTGAAGTATCCATCCAATATAACTGATGAAATATTCCACCCAGCATTTTGCATGATCATTCCTTTGTCGTACGATAGCGATACATAATTTTTGAGCGTGCTGGTAATTCCCACATTTCTGTTGCGATCAATTTCCACACCGTCAAGTTCGTATCGAATCTCATCGAACATGAATGCGACACAATTATTTCCCAATGCCACATTAGACTCCTGAGCAGGTTTGTTTATCGTTAATTTTCCCTCGATGTATAGAAAACTTTCACATGGCAACGTATACAGATCCTGTTGCTGTATGGGTATTCTTATCTCGTCGCTGTGTCCGAACGTCGTATTGGCGAATGGGTTGTACGTGTGAGTCTCGATCTTGATGATGCGATCATCGAAGATTGGCTCATCCCCGATGTTAAGCATGTCGGTCATCGTTCACGTTAGATATTTCGCACCGCGAATCCCAAAGATTTTAAAAATTCAACGTTTGACGCGTTGAGCTTCTTTTTCTTGATACAGCCGAATGATTGGATATTACCGAATGTTGATGCTACTGGTCTCGTAAAGTTAGTCACCTTATTTTTCACGTGCTCCGATCCGTTCAATACAAGCATCTCATACGTCATACACACGTTATCGCCGTCGTCGCCGTACGTGTAATCTGATGGTGATCTCTTCTCCTCGAAAGTCGAGCAATCGTCCACGTTGGTCGACAACACGTATCGTTAAGTCTGTAATGCTTCGTGCGATGATCGGCAGGTAAATGATCTGCGCCGGCGTTTCCGATATCTTATATCCTGGTGGCACTCTCGGTGAAAATTCATGTATCGTATGCACAGGTTTGCTGTTGCAGTATGCGCCCCCAGTCACGTTACACTCAATGCGGATAATGTTCACGTTCATAATGTTAATTGGCATGTCCGATTCATGCCACTGTTGTGGCTTCAGCACACGATACGATGAAAATCCCAGCAGAGACCCAATGTTGTTGGGCTTGTTAAAATTTATTCTGTAGGCGCATTTAATCTCACTCTTCATCGTACTATGATTAGCGTGGAGTACTATCGGATATTCTCCGTTTTCATTGTCACTGCGGTTTTTTTCATCGTTGGAACGAATTACGGGTCGCGGATATTTCCGTAAAATTGCGCGTTTCAAAGACTCATTTATAGCTTGCAGTTCGTACGATCCCTCAGGAATCGTAATTTCCACATCGTCTTTGCCAAAATAAAATTTATTATTCGAAGCATTCACGTTCGGTATCGTGTAATAAGTTTCAAAGTCCATTAGACCGAGCTCGTAATCATCATCGTTCAATTCTATGGCTGGAGAGTAGTTTACCGTGAGAATGGTGCTCTTCCCGGTTAGCGTAAGTGTTAGCGACATGATGAAAGAAGCCGTCCAACGAATACTGAGTCTTCACGACACCTCGTCAGGCTTTAAATTCGCGCGCGTCAACCGTTTGAAGAAACTGTAAACACATCTGTCCACAGATGCTTTGGTTGTAACGTTGATAAGATATACGATTGTATTCTATCATTACACCGTCTCCGAAATACCACACCAGTTCTTTAGGCGGCCGAAGATTACCAAAGCTGTCGAAATATACCACACGGTTTTCCCTCTTTGCGTACGCTACCCAATGAGTACCGGGACCCGTTGCATCATCTAGATTTACAATACCGCTCTCGTTTCGACGTACACCGCTTATCGGTAATGCGTTACGCATAAAAACACCTCTAAAGTATGGTACACGCATGCGTCTTGCCAGTTGATCCAATTGTATGTTCGTTGTCACACCTGCAGGCATTTTTAGCGTTTTTTTTTTAATGACGTTTTTTTTTCTTTTTTGTTGTTACACCCTGTCCGCGTTTGTATGGGGTGAGATACACTCCTTGTCCACGTTTGTACGGAGCGAGATACAGTCCATGACCTTCCATCGCGCGATTGTGGCGCTGCAGCTCCTCGAGCTGACGTCGCGCAGCTTTGCTATCATTCACCACTTTTGCCACGCCTGCTGCTCCGCCGATCAAGGATCCGAGCGCACCCAACATCGGCAAAATCGGCAATACACCACCGCGTTTCGCTATCGAAAGTATCCGTTTTTTCATCGTCTTTGTCTTCGTCTTCGTCTTTGTCTTCATACCTATGCCGATCTTCGTCTTGGCTTTCATCGCTGCCCAGACAGCTGTAGCGGCGGCTCTCTCACCGAAAGTGGAATCTCTCGCGACGATGCGTGTTCGTGCTTTCTCAGCGAGTATCCTGTCCGCCGCGTGTCTCTCGGTGAGATCGTTACTCTGAGAATATGCTATGTCGTGTTCGCGGCACGCCGCGTCCAATGGATTTATACCTTGATCACCTCTTGCCAATCGCTTTTCCAAATGAGTTCCCGGACCGCAAAACTGATAGCCGGGGATATGTAACTCGAAAGGAAGTGCGTTTATCGCGCGATTCAGCAGACTGTTGCCGTTTTTTACGAATTTGTTCGACACCGTTGACATTCACTGCAATTCTTTATCAACGGCGCGGGACCGTCGACGTGCGTTTGATGACACGGTAAATTATAATGTTCCAGGCACCGATGATATTGTTGAATTTCTGGATCCGCTCTAATATCTTCGGGAAGTTTATCCCACACATAATCTATGTAACCAGAAAACTGTTGTAGTAGAATGATCTTCGGTATATACTTTAATTGTTCGGCGGTTAAATTATAAATATCACTGACATCTGACAGAAGCAAAAGCATTTTGAATACTGAGTGACTCGCGGTTTTACGCACCTATAAATAGGCACGCTCTCTCGATACAGTTTTCAATTTTGTTGTGAACATGCGGTTCGTGCAGCAATCGCCAACGATCAAAGTGACTAATTTCGACGACAGGTTACAGTCAATGGACAACGCGGAGAAACGCAAGCATGGTACGATGCTACCGAGTACTATACGCGCGATTATTTGCGGGCCTTCGAATTGCGGCAAAACCAACGTTTTGATAAGCTTACTGGAAAGTCCGCACGGTGTACGTTTTGAGAACGTGTATGTGTACTCAAAGTCGTTGCAACAGCCGAAATATCGGTACTTGGAAAATCTGTTGACGTCGATCGATGAAATCGGTTATTTTACGTTTCCAAATAACAGTGACGTAATTCCACCGAGCGAAGCGCATCCAAATTCGATCTTCGTTTTCGATGACGTAGCATGCGATAAGCAAGACGTGGTGAGAGAATACTTTTCGATGGGTCGGCATTCGAACGTCGACTGTTTCTATCTCTGCCAATCGTACGCGAGAATACCAAAACATCTTATACGCGACAACGCAAACTTGTTGATCCTGTTTAAACAGGATGGTACCAACTTGAAACACGTGTACAACGATCACGTGAATACCGACATGTCATACGAAGAATTTTGTGCGTTGTGTCGCGATTGTTGGCAACGCGAGTACGAATTCATAGTGATAGACAAAGACAGCTCGCTTACTAATGGCCGATACAGAAAAGGATTTAACATGTTCGCGATACCGCGAAGCGATTAGTCGTTGTCGATACCCAGTCAGGTTGAAACGCTAACGATTTTCTCCAACATGGTTGGAAGCAGCGATATTCGCGAGCGTGAAAAGATTGTGAGGGAGATTGAGAAAACGAGTGAATCAATCCGCAAGAAATATTGCGCTTTGAAGACTGGTAAGATCGAAGACGATATAACGGCGAAGAGACACCTTGGACCAATCATCGAGCCGCTGCAAAAGATCGTCGACAACTCTGGCATGTATACGATAAAAGACGAACCGCGTGATGATGATGTAAAGATTGAAACATCATCCCCCCAGAAGCATGAGAAGAATGCGATATGGAGTAAGACAGAGAGGAAACGAATTTCATCGGATCGCTCGTTAATCAAATCACCCGAATCCTCGAAGCGATATAGGTTAAACGATGTTGCACCGTTGATAACTTCTACACCGCATGTGATGATTGGAGACGTACAACCGACGCTAAACAATATTCCCGCGACCGAAGATGTTTTCGAAACCACGGACGATTCGTTCGCGACGGTCGTTCAAGATCGGATGCAAACGACTGATGGCCAAGAAGCGTTGCGCAATCACCTTGGTCCGCTTAGTCAAAAGTACATCGGGAATGTCCTACGCGGTGACAGCGGTATAGATACCGCGTATGGCGTTTATCTCGACAAGGATAATATGATGATGCTCGGTAGCAAACGGTTCAACGTGGACAACAACGATAACATACTTGTCGACGATATGCGATACATTGGTACACCCGGTCTTTATGAACTGATTTTCATGAAAATTCCCGACGAAGACGAGTATACCGAAGACGATATGCGAAAGTACAAAAATATACTGCTAACGACTAATGTGCACAGACGTAATTACAACGCTGACGGTCAAATACGGAGCAATAGGGGACACAAGTACAGATACATAATCTCACCGTTACTATCGTTCGAATCTGGAAAGAAGAAATCCGGACGAGGATTATATCATGCAATGACGCTAAACGACAACGCGATCGATTACGTGCATTGGGACGATCCCAACGAGCTGGTGGATCGCTTGAGATTGCTCGAAGCTTCACACCAAGCTGGTCACAACGCTCACGACAACGAGATATTGTCGATCATCGAGGAACTTCGCGAAGCTGGCATCATTATAAATTAACTGACGTATCACCAAAACGATTCAGTTGATCGGTGGTTACCCGCATCAAAAATATGCCAATCAACAAATTTGGGCTATTTGAACGGAGAAATGATGTCAACAATTCATATCATTGGAATGGATTAATGAGAAATTACGTGCGCGATAACGCGTTGTGCCGCGTCGCTATGGGCTATGATGCAAAGTTGCGCAAGATTCACCATGTAGCACAACCTGAGGCTGACACTGATGTCGCCAACAAACTGTATGTGGAGCAATGCCTTAAAATTGTGAAAAAGCAACAGATAGAATCAGACGAGAAGCTGGCTGCGATCGAGAAGGACGTGCGAACATTACAGGCTGCGATAAACGAGCTTCGAGGTGTGAATATCGTTGAGTCAGGAACGGCTATAAACGGGTCAGAAACGGGTACGAACGGGTTAGGAACGGGTTAGGAACGGGTCAGAAACGGATCAGAAACGGGTACGAACGGGTTAGGAACGGGTCAGTAACGGGTACGAACGGGTTAGGAACGGGTCAGTAACGGGTACGAACGGGTTAGGAACGGGTCAGTAACGGGTACGAACGGGTTAGGAACGGGTCAGTAACGGGTACGAACGGGTCAGAAACGGGTTAGAAGCGGGTTAGGAACGGGTCAGAACGGGTACGAACGGGTTAGGAACGGGTCAGTAACGAACGGGTCAGAAACGAACGGGTTAGGAACGGGTCGGGTTAGGAAGTAACGGGTACGAACGGGTCGGGAAACGGGTACGAACGGGTTAGGAACGGGTCAGTAACGGGTACGAACGGGTCAGAAACGGGTTAGGAACGACAATCGAACCTTTAACGAACGACAATGAACAGTAATGAACGGTATGGGAACGGTTATGAACGGCTCAGGGACGGCAATGAACGACAACGAACGACTCAGGAACGGCTGTCGGACAACTATCGAGGGGTTGCCGAACAGGCCAGGAACAGCTATGAACGGGTTAGAAACGGCTACGAACGGATGATGGACCGCTATCGAACGCCAACGGACGATAAAGAACCGTTACTGAAAGACAAGAAATGGAAATAAACGGCTAAAACAGACATAAATCGTAATGCAAGTTCTTCGCAT